>NDXB01019396.1:157447-167652 GCA_002631895.1 Agapornis roseicollis
TTTTTTTTTTTTTTTTTTAAATCATAACTAGAATTCCTCCCTGTAAAGGTGTAAATGAGGAAACACAGAAGGCTCTCGACCGATCTCTTCTTGATTGCACTTTCCGATTACAAGGTAGAAATAATCGCACATGGGTGGCTGAGCTGGTGTTTGCAAACTGTCCACTTAATAGCACTTCATCTCGGGAACAAGGTAAGTTTTAGTTAGGAAAACTGGTACATTTTTCTTCTTTGTAGTTTACATTGTCTATTCCAGTAAAGTTTTGGAGTTATTGGACAACTCTGCTCCTAAGATTTCTAATAAACCACAGTGTACTTGAAGAAAAAAATTTTGGCTGCTGAGTTGATGCATTTTTATTATTTAAATATACTGCTTGGTCAGTTGCTGCGGTTCACTCATAGACTATAAACCACAGTTTAGGAACAACTAGTTTAATCAGTATTTACCATCTCCTCACACTGCAGGACCAACCCGTCATGTTTACCTGACATATGAAAACCAGTTGTCTGAACCAGTTGGAGGTCGCAAAGTTGTTGAGACGTTCCTTAATGACTGGAACAGTATCGCTCGGCTGTATGAATGTGTCCTGGAGTTTGCACGGTCCCTACCAGGTACAGAAATCGCCTCCTGTTTATGAAAATGGTGTGTCTACAGATTACTGTGGTTTTCTCACTGTCTTTTGCCTCCTTTCTTCAAAGACATACCCAACCACTTAAACCTGTTTTCAGAAGTTCGTATCTACAATTACCGAAAACTTATCCTTTGTTATGGAACTACCAAGGGGAGCTCAGTAAGTAACTCTTAAGTGCACTTAAAATGTATGTTTGAAAACACAATGGGTAGGGGTAGAATTCTGAGGACTCTGCTGCAAAATATGTCTTTGTCATATGGGATTGTGGAATTAATATTGATGAGTTTAGAAGAGAGCAGGAGAGGGTGCCAGCTTGCTAATTTGCTAGGTTACTACATGTTCAGAATTTTTGGGGATTTGTGTAAGACGCTTTAAATTGTGGGAAGGACAGTTGTGTGCTTCTGATTGATGAAAGCTGGTGTGGCAGCCTTTTTCTTATAAACTTATGGTAAGTGTTGCTGCTGGTCACTGCTGTACTGGGAAATATGGATATATGTAAGCTGAGTGCCTAATTCTGTCTTAGAAGAAAGGACTTTTAAATGTAGTATTTTGCTTTCAAAAGAGAAGATCCTTCTTTATTTTGTAGTGGTGGTGTTCCCTTGTTTAGAACTCTAGCTTACTCTGCAGTATTTGAATTAACAGCTTATTAATTACTTTGTAATTAACTGACTAGTTGCTCACACCCTTGCATTGAATGCAAGGTAGAGGAGGAAGTAAGTGCACGTGTGTTAGATTAAGAATATATTTTTGTGTGCAACTGATGCAAAGTAGCTGACACACCTGACATTTGCTTCCTGGAAGGTTTTTGTGTTCACATTCTAAGCTGAATTTTTAAGAGTATTTCTGTGTGCATTTTACTGGTACAGTTAATAAGTAACTAGAGCAGCAGTGTGGATTCTGTGTGTGACTTCCTTACATGTTAGCATGTCTAGTTCTGATTTTTGTGTGATATGACTGAGAAAACCTGTCTACCTCCAGCAGCTCATTATTCAGTTCTCTGCAGCATGAATCTCAAGTTTAATTTTCTGTATCTTGCCTTTGGCAGAAAATGGTTTTTTTCTTTCTGTTTGACTTGCTGAAATAGTCCTCCAGTTTTGTGGTTGCCAGCAATCCAGCTAGCTAAATGGTTGTTAAAGCTAACAGCACTATTTTTTTTCCCCGTAACTTCAGCAACTTTTGAGGAAGGTAAATTAAGAATCTGTAAAGGTTTGATGAAAAATGGGAGGAAAAAAATTAAAGCAGACCGGCTTTCTTGTTGTAACCTCATAGCTGTTCTAGTTTTCAAGACCATTTTATGTTCTTAATATTGCAGATCAGCATTCAGTGGAATTTCGTACTCCAGAAATTCCACATTTCACTGGGAACTGTTGGCCCCAACTCAGGTTGCAGTAACTGTCACAACACAATTCTGCACCAGCTCCAGGAGATGTTTAATAAAACACCAAATGTGATGCAGTTGTTACAGGTAAGGTTTTAAAACTTGTCTCAATTGAAGTGCAATGTAATTAAGAGCTGAATTCAGATTAAACTGTTCTCTTTGAAATGGCATGTGCATGTTACTGTTTATGGATCTCATTTACAGACAGTGGCTTGGGGAAAATTGTATTCCCCCCGTCATGTCCCCATTTCCCCTGACCTTTAGTCAAAAGTAAGCTACTTGATCTGTCATTATCTGTTCTCTCTCAGGTTTTGTTCGACACTCAGGCTCCATTAAATGCCATCAACAAACTTCCAACTGTGCCCATGCTGGGTCTGACTCAACGCACCAACACTGCCTATCAGTGTTTCTCCATTCTGCCACAGTCACCCACGCATATCAGGCTGGCGTTTAGGAATATGTACTGCATCGACATTTACTGCCGGAGCCGTGGTGTTGTGGCAATACGTGATGGGGCGTACAGTCTCTTTGACAACAGCAAAATAGTTGAAGGATTTTACCCTGCACCTGGATTAAAGGTGACTGTTTCTGTATTTTCTGGCATATTACAGGTAAATGAGCTTCCAACAGGAAGTATGGGTCTGATGTGAAGAGCTTTGTGGAACATTTTTTTGTGGAGAGCTGCAGTCCTACACAGAAACTTCTCTTTTTAAAATAGCTTCTTTCATTGTGTGGCAGGAGCCTGTGGCTTTTCTTCTGAATACACTACTGGTTTGCTTCTCCTGAAAAAATGCCCATTGACAGAATACCTTAACTGGGGGCAGCTTGTAACAGTGCCAGTTTTACAGGACTGTTGGAAAGTGACACCCGTTGTGAAACAGGATCGTTTGCTAATTTTTTTTTCTGACAATTGCAACTGAATACTCATTCTCTGATAATGCATGTAGCTAATCTTAAACAGCTTTTTCATTAATTCCAAAGGGAAGGTTAATGGAAAGAGGAGGGGGATTGTAGATACCAGTGGAAAGCATAAGTGAATGAAATTGGGAAAGTAAAGGGGGAAATATTTCAAGAGGGTGGGGAAATTCCTCAGGGTACAACAGAACACTATGGAGGAGGCATCCTGGATGTTCTTACCCCAACAGAGCAGTTGTAGGTCTGCTACAAAAGCTCAGTAGGTTCTGGATACTGGTGAGTTGTTCTGGAACAGCTATTTTTTGGGGTAGGCTTATCCTTATTTTTCAGGAAAAAATAAAAATGTTGGTACATGACTAGAGATATTTCATATTAATGAGCAAGGTGTCTTGGCTGTGGTGATGCAAGATGCCCCTTTTTTAAAAGAGAAAGGGAATTAAGTTTAAATATCCACTGAGAAGCTCTGTTTATGAACTGACCTATTTTGCAAACTATTCATATATAATGAATGCCCCCTAGTAGTTAGTTCTAAAGACCTGCCTGTATCTGACATGCTGTAGCTGATAGATAGTATTAAAGCTCATTAAATATTTTGCTCATTTATGTAATAAAATTTAAATGGGGAATTGCTAACAAAAGTGATTTTTTTCCGCAGACGTTCCTGAACATGTTTGTTGACAGCAATCAGGATGCACGAAGACGATCTGTAAATGAAGATGATAACCCACCTTCTCCTATTGGAGGAGACATGATGGATTCTTTGATATCGCAGCTTCAACCCCAGCAGCCACTGCAGCAACCACAACAACAGGTACCCTCCAGGCAAAATAAGCAATGTTTATTGTCTTCCACAGCTGCAGGTTTCTAAGAGCTTAAGTTCTAAAAAAATTAGGCGTAAAAAAACAGAAAGGGAGACTATAAAACTGTTCTGCTTTGGAATTCCCCGTGGGGCAAAACGTATTAATTTATTTTGCTGTTTCTTATTCCAGTGTAAATAGCCCATAGCATATGAGCAGCAGCTTTGGAAGGTCACATGAGACTTGTTGCTTTAGAAGCAAAGGACTGAGGGAGGGAAAATGACTGTTTAAAATAAAAGATGGGAGAGGGAGTCAGGAGGCTTTGCTGTTAGGGGGTGGCAGATGAAAGAAGTGAGGTGTTAGAGGTGTTATGTCTTGACAAGGAACTGCAAAATTACACTGGCAAAAATACACTGAACAAGGTGGTGTAGAGAATAAAGCTACTGTGTTGATGGACCTATAAGATTTCATAGGTGGGGACCAAACTCTCATTAGCATTCTTGTGCACGTACTTACCTTGTGGTACAAAATGATCAAAATTTTTTGTTGTTCTGTGTTGACAATTTCAGCCATTTGCAAAACAGGCGGGAGCATCGGGAGCATACCCTCTTACTTCACCTCCCACCTCCTATCACAACACAGTAACACCATCTCCGTCTATGATGCACACACAGTCACCAGGTAAGGTGGCTGAGAGTTTATATGCTAAACAGGTGCTGGAAATGTAAACACAGCTCTTTGTGAATGCCTTTTTTGTTACTTGAGCTGTGTTTGGCTCCAAGTTAGCCAAGAGAATGCACCTTCTATTGTGGAAAAATAGCAAAGTCTTGCCATACATGTTTTCAAAAGTTACATTTTGAAGATAAACCAAACAAAAAAATTCCATGAAACTGTCATCTTTAAATGTGTAATATTAGGGACTGTTTCATTCTTACAGCTTACAACCTGCTCAGATCAAAACCTGTTAATTTTAAATACCTGCTTCTCCAGTAAAGCTTTTTTAACACCGAAGCTTTCTGCTCTCAGCTGTTACACAGAACAGCTGAAAATACTTAAATTTGGGGAATGGCTGGGCAGGGGCAAATGCCATTCTTCAAGCCAAATACCTTGGAAAGTTTCTTTTGAGTAGTGAATCAGTCTGGACTATATAACACTTATGCATGTACAAGCTAAAACCTTTGAGTGCAAAACAAATTCTTGTGAATCATGTTTGCTGTCTCCCAAAAAACTGAGATAACTGTGGCAATCGATAGAAAAAAATTACACGTTTCCCATTTTTCTGTTCTCATTTGAGTGATATGATGTCTTTGATTAGGAAATCTGCATGCTGCAAGCTCACCTAGTGGAGCTTTAAGAGCACCATCACCAGCATCCTTTGGTCCAACTCCTTCACCTTCCTCTCTTGGAATCACAATGGGACAGACAGCTAATTTTGCCAGCCCACATGGTGAGTTTCTTGCTCGCAGGTGTATGTATTAGTGACAGGGAGCAGATTTGCTTCTTGAAGTCTTTAAGAGCAGACTTTGGTTTTGTAATTACCTTAAGTAGTTGTTTTCGTATGTGTGGGTTTAAGCCTTAGCAGTAATCAAAAGTGGCTGCATGGCACATTAAAGTGTTCCTAATGTTTTAAAAATTGACTATCAGTCACTCTTTCCTGCTTACTGATGTGGGGAAATTCTGTGTGGTCTCGTAGGAGGACAACGGCTGCAGCTTTTAATCAGCATTGTCTCTTGTTAGATTAGTTAATGTGTTTTCACTGCTTACATTTCCTGGAAAAGTTACTAGAACAGGTTAGAAATCCAAATGCCTTTTGAAAACACTGTCAGAGTCCTGCTGCTTTGACTGTATGTGAGTAACATTTTTTTTTTGGTTGTCACCTTTTTTAAGTTTTTTTGGAAAGCTGCCAAAACAATTGTTCATTATAATCACAGTGCATTGGAAATCATTTAATGGATCACAATAAATGAACAATTCAGACTGTAATTTAGAGCACCAGTTTAACTGTCAAGATAAAGAAAGTGAGATAGATGTACAGCAGACTGTTTAAGAATCTTGTTCTGATCAGTCTGTGTAGCAGAGTACAAAACAAAAGCTACTTCTGAGGAGGTAACTGCAAGATACTGAATAGATAAGGAATGGTCTAGCTTGGGCTTTCATTTGCCTAAGGAGCAGTTGAAGTTCAGGTCTATAGAGCTGTTTTTAGTTAAGAACCTGTTACATGTTGAACAGGCCCCATTGGCTGTAACATTCAGTTATGTTTTACTTTAAAAAAAAATATAACCAGAAAAACCTTGACCCTGTAACTTGTGGGGTTTTTATATCACTTTTTTATATATATCACTTCCATGCTTTACAGATTTTGGGAAGCCTTTTTTAGATTTCTACTTTACAAAACCTTGTAATTTGTTAAAAAATAATAACAGCTTTATAACATCTGTAGGTACGATAGACCCAAGCTCGCCGTACACTATGATGTCGCCCAGTCAGCGTGCAGGGAACTGGCCAGGATCTCCTCAGGTCTCTGGTCCATCACCAGCAGCACGGATGCCTGGAATGTCACCAGCCAACCCTTCCCTTCACTCGCCTGTCCCAGATGCCTCTCATTCCCCACGAGCTGGAACAAGTAAGCTTTTTTATTAGTGTTAAGACTGTGAAACACTAATGTTTAACGTTTCTAGTTCTGTTCTTTTTGATAGTTTTGTACATCAGCCTAATGGCCCTTACTGCCATGTACAGTAAAATATCTAATGAAATGAATCCTTTGTTCTGTCCTACTTCAAACTGGAAAATTAATTAAATCATACAGCAGGATTGATACCTCTTGATGCACTGCAGAAATAAGTCTTAAGCTCTGTGACTGAGAGAAGATTCTTTGGAATAGAAACAATGATAAGCTTATTTGCTTACCCACATACTGACTTTTCACATCACACAGTTGTTATGCTGCTTTTGCATGACTGATTTAGCCATCTTTGCATTTCATTGAGTTTGTTGTACAAGCCTGCTATCTGCTGGCACTTTGCAGAAAGAGGAGAAAGGAGTTAGGATTTTTATGTTACTGAGATTCTCTGCATGGGTGGAGGGTTGAAATGCTAATTCTTTGTCTATCTGTTGGATATCACTAGGTAGCCAAATTTTTAAATAGGAAGGATTAAGCTTTGGCCCAGAGAACTCATTGCTTGTATAGTGATGGCAAATAAAATGAACACGTATCTTATTACAAGTACTTTTTCCTTATCAATAGGTTCCCAAGCAATGCCAACCAGCATGCCTCCACCTCGTAAACTACCTCAGCGCTCTTGGGCTGCATCCATACCTACAATCCTAACCCACAGTGCCTTGAATATTCTGCTATTGCCCTCTCCTACCCCTGGGCTTGTACCGGGACTAGCTGGCAGCTATCTTTGCTCCCCTCTTGAGCGATTCCTTGGTTCAGTTATTATGAGGAGGCATCTTCAGAGGATCATACAACAGGAAACGGTATGATATAGGTTGTTTTAATACTGACCTGTGAGTATGATTTTACAACTGTTCTTCTTCAGGCTTCTGTACTCTGTGACTTTCAAATCAGGCACAAACTGATTCATGCTTCATATATACTAAGTATTTGTTGTATGTCCATTGGGAGTTAACTACAGCAGCCACAGGGTTACTGTGGATGCCATTACTTAGCAGGAGTGGCAGTGAAATTAGCTACTAGTTGACAGTAACTGAGCTACTCAGTCATGAATGTTGCTTTAGGATTTGGGACAGACAGTGTGCACCTCTTCACTTCTTTGACATTGATTCAGTGACAGGAAAAGAAGCCAAATTTTGCATAAGCTTAGTTCTCAAGGCAGTTTTACCTGTATACAACTATCACCTGTTTTTCTCTGTAAAGAGGGCAGATTGATCACTACTGCCTTGGACATGAATGTGTACGTATACATGCTATTTACGAATGACTGATAAAATGTGATGCTTCCTTTTATGCAGCTACAGTTAATAAACTCCAATGAACCAGGTGTAATTATGTTTAAGACGGAGGCACTGAAGTGCAGGGTTGCTCTCAATCCCAAAACCAACCAGACCTTGCAACTGAAAGTAACACCTGAAAACACAGGACAGTGGAAATCAGAGGAGTTACAAGTTTTGGAGAAGTTCTTTGAAACAAGGGTATGTACTTAAATCATAACTGTTTCAATTTACATGCATTACTTTTAATCTCTGGTGCCATTTTAAGTGGCACTGTTGACTTTCATTGGCCATGTGTGAGGCCTGCAGAATATAAGATGAACAGCTGTGCATTCTGGTTACCACATTAAATGATACAGCTGTTATCTAAATAGGCAGTACTAAATAGTGTCTTTCTTTAGGTTGCAGGACCACCTTTTAAAGCAAACACCTTAATAGCCTTCACAAAATTACTAGGGGCTCCAACGCATATCCTCAGGGACTGCGTACACATAATGAAACTTGAGCTGGTAAGTTAACTCCTCTGTTCAGTTCACCCAATTTTGGTTAATATATTTTAAAATAAAAGGTGCTGTATCTTTATCTATAAACGCATACATTACTCTAAATTTATATGTGTGTTATTTGGCGTTAATAAAGAAGTTTCAATTTCACTACTAGCCCTCCTGGAAACTCAGAATTTCTCCTTTAAACTGATGATTTTGAGAAACCTCAGGCACACAACTGCATAATAAGCACATATATAAGCTGGCTGGAATCTTTCTGATTGTATTCTTGTTTACCCTATGCTCAGTTCTTTCCGAGTCATTCTGAAACCTGGCAGCATCTGCAAGTTTAGCTAGAGAGACACATTCTACTTTCTAACACTCCCCTGGTTCATTGTCGTGTGTGTCACTGATGTGAGACCTTTGCTGGTCTTTCTCTGCGCTGCTGTTTCTTAACAGTTCCCTGATCAGGCGAGTCAGCTGAAATGGAATGTGCAGTTTTGTTTAACAATTCCTCCCAGTGCACCGCCAATTGCACCTCCAGGAACACCTGCTGTTGTGCTGAAATCCAAAATGTTGTTTTTTGTAAGTAGAGCTATCTGTTTTAAAATTCTGTGGGCTGCGTATCTTTGAAATCATCATGGGTTAGTAGCCAAACGTAAGCAGGCTATATCTGACAACTGCAATAGCTAAAACTGGTTTGCCATTTGGAAGCATCTCTTTTTTGAGTTCAGTTAGTATTCCTACTCTCCCTCCTATAAAAGCACAACAACTCTTCATGCTTTATGTTCTTGGAGAGATGTTGACAATATATAAAATTCAGTTCCCTCTGGGCTGCGGGTACCTTCAAATGTTTAACTGCTGGATGTTTTTCTTCTTGGAGGCTCTAACCGCACAGATTAAGTGATGCACAGATTTGCAGTGATGGGAAAAGATAGGAGGCATGAGATGTTTAGAACAGATCTACCTTAGCGTCATCTCTGAGGCAGTGCTCACTGTAGGGTGCTTTTGAGAAGAAAATAGCCTACACCTGATTGATAACTTTCCTGTTACAGAATCGACATCTGAAAACTGAGGGGGTGGAAGTGCATGCTGTCTGTAGGCCTAGAGTGCTTAACTGTATCAGAAGTTGCACTGGAGTATGTGGTCATTTGGTTTAACATACTTTTTGATTCTTTCCCACAGCTCCAGCTAACACAGAAAACAACAGTCCCACAGGAAGCTGTTAGTATTATTGTCCCAATTATTTATGATATGGCTTCGGGTACAACGCAACAGGCTGACATTCCCAGGCAGCAGAACTCTTCTGTTGCTGCTCCAATGATGGTTAGCAATATTCTAAAGAGGTTTGCTGAACTGAATTCGCCACGAGCAGGTACTGTACATGTCCAGTAGATAACATTCTGTTCACCCAGACATCTGTGACAAATCTCCAGTGTCAAACTAAACCTCTCTTAAGTCTGAATTCTTCTTGGTTTCTATCATATTTCTTTAGTGATTACAAACTCCTGATGTGACAGGCAATGTGTAACTTAATAGCAAGCACTGGCAGCACATCAGAAGGTTACACGGATGGTGTAGGCTGAATTTTGCTGTTCTGCCTGAGTGATAAATGCATCTCTTGTTGGCCCAACTCTTGCTGCACGGCAGGAGTCACACTTTTTAACAAATGGGCCCATAATGAGTCACAAGAAATGTGCTACGGTCACATATTAGTTTTCATGGCTAATTCTTAAGTTACTGAGCTTAACAGTAGAATATAAAGGGATGTTAAAGAAGTTATTGGAACTTGTCCATGTGCTGTGAATGATTAAAAAGTAACTGGAGTGATTGTATACACCTTTGTCAGTGTGTGCACTAACAGAGGTGCATACGGTTTTGTCCACCAAACGTGCTGTGAAGTGTTTGAGCTAAATAGGTTGTTCTGAATGTTCATTGGCCCCTAGGTAGTGCAGTGTGAGCAATGTTGTGCTTTGATTTCCCTCTTGTTTGTCATGCTTTTCGGGGTTGTTTTTTTTTTTTTTTTTTTTTTTTTTTTTTTAAAC
>NDXB01019396.1:176795-202057 GCA_002631895.1 Agapornis roseicollis
CCCCCCCTTCCATTTCATTCTTGCACCCTGAAGTCTTTGGGCAGAAGCTGACATGGAAACCTTGGGAATTAAAAAGGCTGCGGTTCAGTTGTGAACCACTGCCCACACTGGTAATTTCTGACCTTTAATTCTGGATATGCACTTACAAGACCTGTGCTGTCCGAACCCCGTTTTCCTGGTCTATATAAAGCTCTTGTTTTGACAGTCCCTGCTATTGCCTGGCTAACAGCTTCCTCCAGCCCTCCTCCCTGCACAGCTCTTGGTTGTTTTCTTCCACAGATCAGAAGTTAAAATAAAGCTTTTAGCAAATGCAGCATTTCTTCCTCCTCCTCCACTCTCCTATTGTCACAGAGGACTTGATAGAACAAATCTAATTTTACCTTTTGCAAGTGGGTTTTTGTTGTTGCTGGGTTTTTTCTTCTTGTTGTTTTAAACAGTTCTCATGAAGACAGTGGAAATGCTCTTTTAGATGAAGTGTTGATATTTTCTAGGGAAAAATATCCTCCAGCCTAGTTTTGTCTGTGTTCCACATATTTCCCTACAATTTGTAATAGGCTTTCAATTTCTGTGAGTACTTTTAACCTCATGGCTATTTGGACATACCTGGATCCATAAGAAAATGAAAATGAAAGTTTTCCCCTTTCTCTAGTTAATGTATCACAGTTACTTGCTGTCTGGCTCTGCTGTGTACTCAGTAGGAATGTATTTGCTGTTTCACAGAATCACACAGAATCACAGAGTGGTTTGGGTTGAAAGTGACCTTAAAGATCATCTAGTTCAAACCCAAGATTTAGGATTGGAGGGGTTTTCTGCTTCAGTTCTCGCTGTCCACTTTGAGGAAGATTGCCCAGCCTGTTTGCGGTTCCCTTTCTCCATCCCTCCAAATCCTCACCTTCAGTGCTCCATCGCCAAAATGTGGCATTTCATAGACTATAGTATGAGAACCATTATTCTAGCATAGATTTTCTTCTGACATGGAAACTCAGTGCTCTCAGCACCAGGAAAAATTCCTTCTGGTGTTTCAGTGCTGGACATGGCAGAAATTTTATCGGCTCCCTGTTCAAACTCCCATGGAGCATGGAGGTGTGGCCCAGCACATGTGCATTACACAACCTCCTCGCTGCGCCCAGGAATTACCCTGGTAGTGGGAGTTAGCAAAGAGTTAATTTAGGCTGCAGCAACCAGTGACTCCTACACAGTGCTGGCTATGACAGCAACCGGGACTTGCTTTACTGCTGCCAACAATCTGAGTATTTCAGCAGCTGTGGAATTCGTTAAGAATAAGGTCTGTGGTGTGAAAGTAGCTAAACACAAGGTGGAAAGAAGAACTGAAGGTGATTCCTGTGTGGATGAACTTCTGGGAACCGCTGGGATAACAGGAAAGAAAAGGAAAAAAAAAAGAAAAAGAAAAAAGGAAAAGGAAAAACTAAACGGGAGCAGAGGAGGAACTCAAATGCAGAACGGTTGTTTGGGATGTTTACATCTGGACTGTCTGACGCCCTTGTCTTGACAAGGAAGTTGGTCTCATGACAATGATCACTGCTGCTATTGTGACATGTCCAAGGCTGCCTTCCCAAGTGAGATTCCTGGGAGGGAGGGGTTTGTTCGGCAGCTAGTTCCTTGCTAGGAGCACAGGAGGCTTTGGCTTTACCCTGAGATGTCAGGGAAGACAGACTTCAAGAAGTGCTGCCCTAAAATGACTTTCGAAAGCTTCAGGCTTTCAGCTGGAAGTTTGGACAAGTTACTTCTCAGCTGGGCGGTGCAGAAGGGATAGGGCTGTGTTCCCCCCGGCTCCCTGAGTCAGGAGAGGTGACTTTGTCCCTTTTGTCCCTTAACTACTGCTTTCCATCTAAGGGAATGGAAGAGTCTGTACTAAACGGACTGGCAGCCACAGGCTTGGCACCTGTCCTGTGGCTTCAGCAGCTGCCTGCGGGAGATACCGTTTCTTTCAGTTCTGCGCCTGGCCCTGTAACTCCCCCTATATCCCTTTAAATGCGGACTCTTCCATTCCCCTGGATAAAGAAACAGTAGTTAAGGGACACAGGCAAAATTAAAGTGTGCTGCAAAATTAAACCTGTGCTGCAGTTGCCACTGAGGCCATTATGCTTTGGTGATGCTGTTTGTGCCCCAGCATGATTATTTTCCTGATTCGTTTGTGCTTATTTTTGAGATGCTTATTTTGTTTTTCTGCCTTAAAGCCAGTTTCCGGGAGTCAGCATCACCTTTGGGATGCTAGCAGTGTGGGCACCATTTTCCTGCAGATGTTTTACTGGACATCTTTTTGAGTCGATTGAAAACAATCGGTACAGCTGGGTTTATGTATTTTTCCCCTGTTGTTTTGCTGCAGCAGAGACTATGAGTGACAGCAATAGGAGCTGAGAGCTGGTTTCTCTTTCAAAGCTGATGCTGTACATTAGTCAAGATTTTGACTGATGACCTACTGTAAGATGCAGTTAGAGCTCCCAGTTAGCTCTGCTGTGTTCCAAACGCTGTAATTGATTACACAGGTATTGTAAGAGACTTCTTTTTTATCAATTCCTTGGGTACTTTGACCATGGCATTTTAAGGAAGTAGTTAAAATAAGGGGTTTGATCAAGTAGGTAGGCAGCACTGAAGTCTTTGAAGTCATTGACCTTACAGCTATCAGTTAAATTACTATGAATTCCTCTGAGCTTCTATCCCCATTGCCTAATGTAAAATATGCTTGCTAGATTAAGGACATGTAAATTTGTCATCATAAATTCATGCACTCAAGCATAATTAAAGTGTAATTTGACTGCCTTTATAAAAACATTTGGGGCAGCCATGAATTTTGTTTCCCTTATGAAGCATTCTAAATATTTTATGATGTGTATTCATGCCAAGAACTTAGCTATGTACTTTTGGTGATACCGAATGACATCAATGTCACTCTGATTTAGAACTGATTGCCAGCGTCCTTTAGTGTGAATCTGCTCTTCAGGACCAGAAGAGTCTCTTTAAACTCTTGAAAGCATGCTGGTGAGGTAAGGCCCTGTTTAAAGATGGATTAATATTCTAAAACCTGTCCTCAACCACTCCCGCGTACCGATGCAGTCTGCATGCCTTCTTGACCTATTCTAGAAAAGAACTGCTGATAATTCTGTTATCATAGAGTCACAGAATAGTTTGCATTGGAAGGGACCTTAAAGCTCACCTAGTTCCAATCCCACTGCCACAGGCAGGAACACCTTCCTGCTCATGAAGTTTCTCAAGGCCCCATCCAACCTGGTTTTGAACACTCCCAGAGATGGGGCAGCCACAGCTTCCCTGGACAACCTGTTCCAGTGCCTCACCACCCTCATAGTGAAGGTTTTTTTCCCCAATACCTAATCTAAATCTAATTTTTTTCAGGTTAAAGCCATTCCCCTGTCTCTTGTCACTTGTTACAGACATCTATCAAAATCTCTACAGTTTCAGAGCACCACCTATCCATTCCTGGGTTTAGACAGCCTTTCGGCAGATCCATCTCCTGCATGTTCCTAGGCAGACATCATCTGTAGTGGCTGATTTTCCAGCAGCTTAGGTAGGACAGAACACTGGAGCAGGGTATTTGAATGAATGGCTTCATGCCATCCATCAGTTTCTGCTCCATTTGTTTGAGAGGAATGTGGTCACCCGGGCTTTCTGTAGCGTTAACCTCACCACTGGTCAGGCAGGACATGCTTTAAACAAGTCTGAGTAAGAACAGGCAGCGGTTTCACTACAGTTGCATTGTGCCAGGGCACGTCTGAGAAAATGGGAAGTGTCGCATTATCTGCTAGTGCTCCACATCTCCTGAGATGCTTCCCCCCCAAAACAGAGGGACCTGAATTGTCACTGGCCCAGGAGATTGCAGTCATTTACAACATGACCAAAGACTTGCCCGGGTCTGCAGTCAGAGACCTGCTGTTATCTGTGCTTACAAGCTGTGCCTGGAGAGAGTTTGGCAGCAGCAGTGCCTGCATCTGTGCTAGCACTGCACAAAGGGAGTTGTTGGAGTCTTCACTCTCTGATCCAGCGACACACCACACACCAGCCCTGCTCCTGCAGGGAAACCACTTCTGTGTACAGTGGCTAGCTTTCACTCAGTTCCGTCCTTCACACCATGAGATGTAGAAGCCCTTTACAGTTCAGTGCCTTCAAGTGCAGCTCCTCCACAGCAACACCTTGTGCTAGTGGCAGGAAAAGACAGGAAATCTACCTCTGGGTTTCCTGCTTATTCCAGTTTCTTTTGTTCTGAGAGATTTGAAATCCTATACCTCCTCTTCTGCCTTCTTTGACCTGACTCTGTTTCTGTCCTGCAAAACTTCTGCGGATCCCCTCACCCTCGTCTACGAAGGTGAAAATTCATGAGAATATGGTTTAGTGCCTGCAGAAGAGAAAACGAGTAACACAGGACAGTCCCCAACCCTTTCTTGAGTACAGAATTTCATTGTTTTCTAGAGAACATTTGTAAATTTTAGCTTAAATCCCAGCACTCACTTGGAAGGTTGCTCAACATCTGCATTTCAACATGGTTTCTTCATTTCCACTTCCTTACACTTGAATGTAACACACATTTCGGATCTGCTTTAGGTTGATCTTGCCTGTTGAAACAGCAGTGCGCTGGCTGGAAGAACTCTAAAAGTTGCCATGCTTCAAGTCTGGACAGTTGAGGCATAGACTAAACCTGGATTACACCTCCCTTTTGCCAAGTTTGGACTTGGGGGGATTACGTAGAAAGACCAGCACATTGGCTCTTTTAAAAGCCCTTTATTGTATATCCTCTCTATTGTATTTCCTCTTTTAAATCTAAATATCAAAAGCAATGCTCAGGCTTTAATTCTGACTCAGAATTCTCTCCTTTTTCACAAATATCAGCACTTCATGAGAACAGCTACCTAGGCTCCAGGTATTTCCCAGTACATATACCAGACAATATATGCCTATGGTCTGAAGCAGATCCAAGGAAACACTTCTCACCTTGCCAAGGCCAAGCTCCCCAAGGAAAAACTCCCCCTGGTGACCAGATCACCACTCCCTGCAGCCGTTACATGGCAGATACTACAGGCTGTATTAAGCCTTTCCCCACCTGGCTGAAAGTTACTTCCTGCTAGAATTAGAATCATAGAATAGTTAGGGTTGGGAAGGACCTTAAGATCATCTAGTTCCAGCCCTCCTGTCATGGGTATAATGACTGTCCTGTACTTCCCACTTCAAGCAGACAGGCTCCTAGTATAGGCTCTATTTTCTTCACATCCCTCTCCCCTTCTCAGCCTTGCAGGAATGCCTCAAAAGAAAGGTGGCCACTTCCCTCTGGAAAACGTTGTAGGTTTCTGCTCTCACTCTCGTCTTCCTTCACAAAGCAAACATGACAGTTTCACTGCTTTCCTGGCAGCACTGCCCACAAAACCTGCAATTTCTGCCATATCACAAATCTTTTCATAATTCCTGTTCTTGGATGATTACATTTACAGATCAATAGCAGGTCTAATGGTGGTGACAGCACTTTCATTCAAATTAACTGAATTCTAAGTACAAAAATGCTATTCCTGGCACAGAGATCAGTATTGTAATTGCCTGTTTGATTAGCAGTTAAGGACCAGTACTGTTGTCCAGTGTAATGTGTCTTGCCTACCTAGCTCAAACTAAAGCATAGTGGTTTTAAAGTGGTTCAAAAAACCAGCTTGTGCTACATAAAGCAGCTCATATTTAAGAAACAGCACACATTAGAGTGCTCAAAAGCCCCTTCAGTATGAGCTGGAGGTCTACAGCCATGAGAATGAACAAAAACTATACTAACATGAGAGGCAGGAATTCAAATGTGCCCTTCAAAGTAGTTAAGACTATCTTTAAAAAGTAAAACTAGAGCCTTCCTATAGCAACAAACAGCAGCTGGAAGCGAGCTTATGGGGATGACCATCTCAATGGCAGGTCTTGCATTTAAACAAACTTTCTGGATAGTGGGGTGGAAAGAACTACAGCATCCCATCTGCCCTGAAGTACAGGTGTTTTAATTGGATGGGCTTTGAGCAAGCTGGTCAAGTGGAAGGTGTCCCTGCCTCGTGGCAGAGCTGTATTTTAATCGGTTTCACAGCAGTTGTACAGCTCCAGTAGATGGATTTGATTCTCAAAGCAGTGCAGGCGTGTTACAGGATGTTCAATAGAGAAACTGGCACAGCAATTCTTATCCACTGAACTTACTCAGATTAAGAACCATTCAAAGTAATTTCAAATTATCGTAACAGACAATAAACTGTATTTCCTAGACTTGGGTAAAGCTGCAGCATGTTAATCAATTCAACATGAAGCAGTACCCAGCATCACCACAACAAAACTGACTTCAATCCCTCCAAACCTGACATTCCCATTAAACAAGGCAAATTAATTCAATAAGCAGATCTTTTCTGGTAGTGGAACAAGTATCTCCCAACAGTAAGGAAAGTTAAGCACATTAAAGGATAACAAGATGAAAAAAGCAGTTTCCATTCACACTGCTGTAGTCCAGAATTCCTTTTACTACAAGAGCAAATGAGTTTCTAAAAAAGTAAGTAGTTCTAAAAAAGATTCAGGACAGAGATTAACTTGGTTTGACTATACCCCTTATTTGGTTTAGGAAAATTAGTCCATACAAGGTGCTTTTTCAACATTTGCTTCCGAAAGACAATTAAAACTAACCTGTTACAGACTTGGGCCCAGTGTCACATATAGGAGGCTGCCAGCACAAACACTATTCAGCTTAGCTAATAGTAAATACAAGCAGCTACACCTATGAAGCCACAAAGAATAAATGCATTCAAGAACAACTGTTCTTTGTTTTATTGACTGGTTGAAGCAGGACTATAAGCCAGGTGTATTTCAATCAAGTGTTGGTCCACTCTTATCATCAAAAAGAATTATCTTTTTTTCTAATAACATCAACACAAATGGAAGGAATATGAAGCGTCATAATAGGAACTTTCAACTGTACATGACTTGAGACCATGATCAGACTGGTGCCACTTCAATATTTATAGACTCCCCACTGTACAGTCCAGCCACACTAGTGTTATTTACCTCCAAATCATTCAAGTTCTAGGTAAAGCATCCTTCTGACTACAGCTCACATCTGAGCCATCAACATGAAATCAAAATGCCATTTGTGCCACTAGGATTGTAGTCTTGTAGAAATATTTCTATATTTAGTATATTACTAAAGAATAATTACTATCCTCTCTGAAGTTACATATAGCCATATTTACATCAAACATTTACAACTGGTTCATAATATACAACACAACAATTTCGCTACAATTTCTAATCTTCCAGTGTAAAAGTTTCAAACAACATGTTGCTATCATAGTTTCATCTGGTTTGCACACAGTCACAGGCAGTACAAGGTATTTCAAAAACTCATGTTACATGATAAAAAAATGGAATGATGTTACTTTAATAACAATTACCTTGGGGATTGTTTGTTCTTGGTTTGTTGGGGTTTTTTAACAAGCAGTTTTCAATTTCTAAACCCCTTCCGGCGCTACTACTAACATTTAAAATAAGCTTAAGAGGGAAAAAAAAACAACTTAGAAATAAATACACCTTTAAAAAATTCCACAATTAACCATGTCAGAATATTTGTTTTCCAGACAGTTTAAAGGAGACCTTAACTCTTCATCATCTCCTTGCACTGAAATAGAATGCAGTTCAATCCATTCTTATCTTCTGATTTGTCATCCTATAAATAATGCTGTCATAGCCAGGATCCATGTTCCAGAGGTTGTAGGAGATAACTATCACAGCTAAAGCAAGACCTATCATCATCCACAAAATAATGTTGAAGATTACAGAGTAGTTGTAGTTATATGGGTAGGCAAGGTTATATGGATTGTCTGGTTCGCTCTGAAATAAAGAGAAAGTCTATTACTTTAAAGTTAGTTTGCATACAAAACACATTGTGATTACATCAAAAATCTGAGCAATCTGAATATGTGAGATGTGGTTTTGTCTACACAGTTCTGATGCTAGGGCACAAAATGCAAAAGTGATTATAGTGACTAACATTAATGGAATCCAAAACAGGCTTACAGAAGCCTCATGAAATTTTGTTAGGACAGATACAAAGTCCTGCACCTGGGACAGGATAACCCCACAGGCTGGTGGGGACTGACCACTGGGCAGCAGTTCTGTGGAGAGGGACCTGGAGGTCCTGGTGGACAAGGTGCACAAGGAATCAGCAGTGTGCCCTTGCGATGATGCCACGCTGGCATCATCGCAAGGGCACCCTGGGCTGCATCTGGCGTGTAGGCAGCAAGTCAAGGAGAACAATTTTCTCCCTACCTGGGAGACAGGTCTTACATGCACTACTGCACTGGGGAGAAAAGAGCAGGCAGGTACATTCTAACAAGATATAAGGGAAAATATTTTGACAGTGACAATGGCTAAAGCTTTGGAACAAGCTGTCCAGAGAGGCTCTGGGATTGCCAGCCATGGACTTGTCAAGAATTTGGCTGGACAAGGACCTGAGCAGCCCAATCTAACTCCTAAATTAATCCTGCTTTGAGCAGTTTGTTGGACTAGATGATCTCCAGATGCCCTTTTTCAACCTAATTAATATCTGATTAAGTGAAGATCAAGACACGGAAGCTGACCTCTTCACACTCATGCCTAAATTGGTTAGTAGTCTAGTCCTTACAAACAAAGTTATGCTCAAGTGAAGTAGTGACACAGTTCGGATCACTTCTAACAAATGAGATACAGAAAAATGTGCATCTACTACCTGTGAAGATTGGAGAATTGAGCGAGTCTTCCTTATGATGGGAGAATTAAACGCCTTTACAGCTACCACTTCTACTACTGCATTCCCACTATACAGATTAAACATCTCATCTGCAAACTGGAAAAGCAAGAATGATTTAATTTGAAACCTGCACTGTAGCCAGGAATTAAGTAAAGTTTTGTTAGCAAGATGTCTTACGGTTTAGTACATCGGCTTCAGGAATAATGCTGGAAAGTTGTAAAAACTTAACACTATTTCAGAATTTTACTCAGGAAGTGCTAACTCACCTGGTTTACAGCATCTCTTTACACTACCTCAGACGCTGCTCAGGAAACTGGAGCTTATGGCTGCTTTCTGGGCTGAACTCATTCTTTCATCCCTTTCACAAAAGGCACATCAGCACATAGCTTCCCCATTGTATGGCTATCAGTTTCAACAAAATATTTCAGTTCTCAGCTTTCCACTGGGAAATTATAAACCTGAATAATTCAATCTGGTCTAAAGACTAATACGTCTAGTATTTAAATACATCTGCTTAACTGCAAAGAGGACAAAGAGTAATGTTTAGAGAAAACAGTTATTTGACTTATCGGCCAAACTTATTTGGCATTATTCACACTTCCATACTTTTCCTTCGTGCTTTTGAAAATCCCAAGATTGACTGGCCATAATAAAGATTTTATCTAACGATTACACAAGACCTGATAAAAAATTACTTTGAGCACATTGATAGATGAGCAGCAGTTACTTTAGAGGCTTGCAAATACAGATTTATACAGCTTTGTGGGCAAGGGGAAACTAACCACTGTACCCTGAGATAAAGAGATTCCCACATTTCTGAGAGCAGATTTTTGCAAGACCTACTGCTGGTTTTAAATGCAAGATATCAGGATATTTATTTAGGAAAAACAAACATATCAAGTAATGTTTCAATACAACCCTACTCATTTACACAAAACATCTAACACATTGTAAAATCACATCAACACTTTCCAGAGTGACAAGTTGCACCAACAGCATTTTTAAAACCAAACAAAAACAAGCATCAGGCAAGCCATCACTAATGAAGTGACAATTCAAAGCAGAAAACAGTCAATAAACTAACTCCCTTGTAGTTAACACAAAAAAACCCTCTCCTTAATATTCCCGTGAGTTTTGCTCATCAGGTAGAAAGCATACCTTTTGCAAAGAGTCTACAAGAATCTGAGAAGCATCCTTGAACTGCTGAGAGTCTTCCCCGTACCGTTTTCCAACCTCTTCCAAACCAGACAGTTCCAGAGAATACAGGTCTGGAGAGTGATCTTTGGCTAAGTGCTTGTGTCGAGACAGCTTTGGCACACCATTAGGGCAGAAACAAATTAAATCATACACAGGTTACTTTAAAACCACGTTTCATAAAAATCAGTTTGCTGCTGAGACTAATCCAGCCTCACTTCCCACAGTCACATTCCATATTGGTAAGGAAGTGGAATTTTTTGCCAACTTAACTAGAAGTCCACCATTTTCCTATTCTACAGAAGCAAGAAGATGATCACCATGCAGTATCTATTCCCAATGAGGTTATATACATGTAATATAAAGCTCTACTAAAAAAGGAGCATTATACTTATTCACATCAGAATCCTTGTTCTGTAATTGTTGTAAAAATAAAATTTGGAGAAAAACCAAAAATACATAACTATAATACTTACACACTATTAATCCCTCTACTGAAGCTGGCTCTTGCAAAACTGAGTAGGTTGCGACTTCTACCTTCTAGCTTCTACCTACAGCAACCATGGGTTGCTGTAACCCATGTACAGAAGTATTATCCCATTGTTGTAAACCCCAACCAATATAGTCCAAATTATCTCAAAGGACAGGAGTGATGTTCTTGCACTTCTACAGGTGTGAAGCTGCAGCACTGACATTTGCCTGCACAAGAGAACAGGCTCTGAAAGCAAGGCACTTGATCTGCTAATACCTTCACATCTACTTTAACTACACGATTTCTAGTTTGAAGACAACACATTGTCCTACCTCATTTTCTCAAGAGCCCTATTTCTCTCCATCAGACCTTCAGCCAAAGTGAACTTTCAGTTCTTAATCACTCTTTCATCTTAAGTAGCTGAGGACTGCAGCATAAAAAAAGAAACAACCAACCCCCACAACCAACCTCAAAACAAACCCTAAACCACAGCAACAAGACAGTAGCTTCTTAGTAAAAAGACTGTCAGAATTACAAGTTTGCCTGTCCATGGGAACATTTCTATCACCATCACTACTCATGCCACAAGTTACCCCAGTCTTTTCAGATTAAATGTTACGGTGATCTTCGGAAGTAAAGTTGTGGCTACAGCAAAGAACATCTTCTTAACTACCACCATACTTAACTAAGAAAAGAAGGAAATCCCTAGAAAATTCTTTATTAATTACTTCCTATGTCTTTGGGTTTGGAGAAATACCAGCTTGGAATTCCTGCTGTTCTCAAACACAACACAAAAGAAACTACAAATGATTAAGGGCCTCATTTTCTTCCACCAGTGACAGGGCTGATGAAAACAGCTTCAGAATGCATTATTTAAACTGATGCAGCCAACTGATGACAAACTGGAGTATATGTCACTGGTTGTCAAGTATCCTGGCTACAGCTTCGATATCTGTAACGGAGATCTCTGAAGTTTTTGACAAAAAATAGGGAAAGTGTTTCAAAAAAAACCTTACCAGGCTTGCAATATCATGTAGGACTTGTAGTTCTGACAGAAAGAGCAAGTCAACCTGGGGGAAGAGGCAGAAAGAAAGAGACAGGCATTTCCTTTGGTGAGATCAAGGTTAGGGAGGTCTCATTTTGTTGCAAGGCTCAGTGTTTTGTTAACAGATTAAGTCTGTTATAGCATCAAAATACGCTAGAAGGAAATTACTCTTTCAATGAACTTACTTACAAACACCAACCCTCAAAACCTAAAAGCTTAGCTCCTTAGTTCTTAGCTCCCACTGATTAAAAAAATTTCTTACCTCATTGTTTCTGCT
Organism: Agapornis roseicollis; assembly: GCA_002631895.1. Lineage (NCBI taxonomy): Eukaryota > Metazoa > Chordata > Aves > Psittaciformes > Psittacidae > Agapornis > Agapornis roseicollis. Next base: position 188,539 of record NDXB01019396.1, read on the forward strand.
GAGGGAGTTGAGAGGAAGGGAGCCCAGAATGGAGTTGTCCTGGAATAAGCGGTTTCGCAGTTGGCGCAGCGTGACAGACAGATCCTCAAATACAGAGTTTGCTTTACCCACCATGTACACCCTCTGCAGGAACAGCACCAGAGTAGTTTTGAGTTTTACCCATCACTCATTAAGAACTAATCACACCTGCAATCCTTCTCCAATGCAAAATATTTCATAAAAACAATTGGTTTTGCTCCAGTCACACAAGTGAAAAGTGGTTTATTATTCAGAACATCTGGAATCAGAAGAGAAGCAATACTCACTTCCTCACTGGGGGCCAGCTGCAAGACCACAGGAGTTTCCTCAGAGAACAAAGCATGAATAGCATTTGCAACACTGTCAAGACTGAAAGGAACGGCCTGGAAGACAATATCTGGTTAGATTTTTGACAAAACAGGGCCTAATGATATAAAAGAAGATAATTTGCTTAAGTACAGAAGTCTGGAAAAATATGAAAACCTCTTCTTGAGCAAATGTGGATACTCACATTCTCAATAGGGTAAGTAACCCCTTTCACAGGCAGTGCCAGCTTGTCCACTCCCTTCACGGTTACCAGCACAGTAGCTCGTGGTCTGTGAAACAGATCACCCACTGCAAGGCCAGGCCAGGAAAGGTCCTATTAGAATATGGTAAAAAACCGCTTGCATTTCAAAGGGAGAAAGCAAGGACCCCTCCCCAATAATTACAGCAAAATAACTATCCTGTTAACATCTCTGTGCAGGACAGTCTGTTGGAAATTTCATGGGGGGAGCAAGTTAATACTAGAACTCCTCTAAAAAAAATGCTGTGTCAAGTTAGCCATGAAGAAACTGCTGGTTTAAAAGGTGCCAGTAACTTAGTAACAAAGCCTATGCTGAGAAAGCATTACACATACTGGATAGATCAGGAGTTATTTCCCATAATTAAATTCAATATATCATAGCCTGTATTTAATAAGTGAAGGCTCAATTAAAAAACAACCACATATCCCCCACCTTTTCCAAAACACCACAGAAAAGGATTTAGGCACATTAAAAGACTAACATCTTTAGATTTTCAGTACTAGAAAGAAATGTGACACACTCACATACAAAGGGAAGGGAGTATCAATCGTAACAGCAACATACTAACCTAAAACATACAAATCTGCATGGAAAATATAGAAAAAAGATTCCTTGGTAGTTTTCTGCAGTTATGTGTTGGTAAGAGCACAGTGAAGGCTACCTGGCTGGTTTATTTAGGCACAAAATACAAATTCATCCATTTAGACTGATCTCAGATTTCTTCATCTGTGTAAAGGACATATCTGCTTCTTCAAGTTTTATAAAACTCTTTTTATTTGGATTTGTTTGGATTTCAGAACTAAATGTCATTGACATCACAATCTGTATCACCCAAAGAAACAAAAGAAAAATCTTCTAAAGAACCATCAGGGACAAAAAAGAGGTTCCATTTTATCTTGCTTTAGCAAAAAGAACATTTTAGGACTGTTGTTCAGAATCCCCAGTGTAGTGCAGCAAGAATTCTCAATTATATATAGCGCACCTACTGCATTGCCAGTTTATGTTCCTAGACTACAGCCTTGATGTAAAGCTGAGTGTTTGAGTCCTTTGGTATCCTCCATACCAAGGTATGCTACCTAGACAGTGATCAATGCCTTAGTGAGAATGCTGGTAACTTTCAGTTTCAGAGCTTCACTGAACAAAGAAATTAAAACACTTCCTTTCCTGCCTGCTTCTAGGATTTGAAATAATACTAGTAGAGAACTACTTCTAAAGGATGCTATGGACCCGCCACAGCAAGTTAATTCTATGCTTTGTCAAAGGCACAGAGTCAGTACTGAAACACTTTCTTCCATAAACATATCATACCTCTGGATGACTAGTATGCCAAAAGTCAGGTGTTCAAAATGGGCCAAACCTCACTGTTTTCCTGGGTGACTTTACATGTAATGCACACAATACCATCTGATGTATTGATTTTGCTTTATAAAATAATCAAAATAGACTTCTTGGGAATACTACTCATAAGAATGTGTTGCTAGTTTAATGACAAAAAAGCATGATTAATTGACAACAAGGCATTTTCAGACAAATTCCAAGACACAGGTTAATCAGACCTGCATTTAAACCAGATTTAAAGGACTTTTTGCCTAGCTGCAGTATAGGAAAAATGGGAACCAGCCTCCACCACCCCCCAGCATCGTGAGCACATCCCAGCTTGTAGCTTTGAGTATCTAGAGACACCTGGGTACCACACTTTAAGATTCTGCTTCAACAGCCGCTCATCTCTGCTGAAGCCCAGCAAGAAATTCAGTAGGCAAGACAGAATCAATCCAAAGGCTCATGTGCCCCACTTTAAATATCACTACAGCTATATTCAGAAACCTGATTTGGGAAAACACTACCCCAAGGTAAGTTTTCAAGTCTCTGGGTTACTTCCTAAATATACAGTCTACTTGGTTCTTATTATCTATGCTCAGCACACAGGCTTGCTGAGCTGACACAATGCCTGCCCAGCCAAGCCATTTCTCACCATCTTCAGTGTACCCAGGCGCACAGCCCTACAGATAGCTTGCAGGCAAGAAGTGACTAGTTTCAACAGATTCCCAGTACGTGACCATGGGTGGGGGGATACAGCACGTGGGTGGCTCTCAGAGGAAATTAACAACAGCACAGTAAAGACTCACAGGCATGCTTCCTTCTATAGCTGATGATTCAAATTAGCTGGCTAGCACAGCCTTTTGCTGCTCATATGACTTGGAAACCACACTGACAAGTCACACATTCCTCAAGACAAACACGATGATATTTTATATATTCCAGCACATGACAGAAGATCTGCATTTTAAGTGAGTAGGTCTGTTGTTTTAGAGGCATTTCAAAACTCAAGAACGGAAACATACCTCTTCAACAGAAAAGCCCATGGTCAACGCAGCTACATCTGGGATCCGCTCGCCAGGAATGGGCCAACTTCCATCTCGAAAAACAACTGACTGAGGTGATCGTAAGACACTAAATTCATCTCCACTTACACCTGAAAAACAAACATAAAAAGCCGACAGAGCTCTTGAAATCTTATGCAACACAGAAAAAAAACAGTTTTCATTCCTTCTTCTTCCCTTTTACACCTACCAGTTTATGTAATGCAAGTAATGCAAACCAATCATTTTAATGCTCTAGCATACAAAATAAGGTTTCTATACAGCAATGACTAAGGACATACAAATCCACATGAACAAAAGCAGGACAATTACTCAAGCAACAGCACAGTACACTTCTGCATACTTACTAGTGGCTTGCAAGCAGTGTTACAGTTCACACTCTCAGCAGAGCCAGGCAGACTCCAATATTCTGTTAGCTCACAAGCAGCATCAATACAGCTCTGTTTGCTTGCAGAACTGCTTGGATTACCACCTCTTTTCATGCAAACAGCCTGAGCCACTGAACCCAGAGCCAGGAGGATCAGCATTCTGTCAGTGCTGGCTTGAACAGAGCACTGCCAGGAACAATCTGGTATCTGCAGAACAGCTCTGGTGTCTCTGCTCTGCCTTCTCAACCACGTGACATTGTGAGACATTCTTCTTCCTTGGATACATTACTAGACCTAAGTTAATGGTGTGAAGTCACAGTCTGCAACATTTCTCTTGCTGGGTTTTCACTTTCAGAAAATCAAGAAAGCAATAAATATTTGCAGGCTGTTGAAGTTCTAATTATACAATCAGCCTGACTGCATACTCCAAAAATATATAACAGTATATAGAAAATAAAGGTATTTATTCATACGATCACTGAAAACCAGTTACCAATACAAGCAGCTACATATCATAGTTTTCCAGGGCATCTGCAAATCTAAAGACCGTTTATAAAACTAATGCAATAGTAAACTGATGTGTTGTGCAGTTATAACCTTCCCTATACAATAACTTAACCAATGTGACCTTGAAGATGCTGTTTTAAAGCCTGGCTCATGATCATGCATACAAATGTTGACAGTAAATCTGAGCTATGTTATGATAAACATACTAAAGGAACAAAGTACTGCAGGGCAGGGCAGGGTGGGAAAAGGAAGGAAAAGGCTAAACCACTAGATGTATATGGAGCAGATTTAAGCATTCTTTGATTTAAATTGATGTGTTCATTGGATCAGCTGCTATCAACTTTAACAGTGCATCGACCGCCATTTTGAAGGACAGAAATGTTTGCAAACCAATTTGTTTAAGAAGGAATTTATGAAATCGCTACAAATATTTTTGCCCAGCCTGTAGGATTTCAGTCCGCTCCCCACAGGGCTGGAAGAGAGTCCGATGTGTTGGCTTAACTTTGGACAAGACTGCTTAGGCAGATGGGTAAAATTAGAGCATTATTCTTCTCAATAAAATTTGCCTTGCTCGACTTGTTCAAGATCTCAGCAATTAAAACTGAGTTTGAACTTGAGAACACAAGCATTTTCTTCAGATACATTATAACTGCTTACCCACAATGCCCCACTAGGCCACAGAAGTGGTTAAGTCTAGAGAATAAATTCTGAGATGCATTTAGTCCTGTACACTGTTACACACCCACCCACAGAATACATAATCAGACTTTCACCTTGCCAAAGTTGTACTTCTAGAGTTTTGCTTCACAAAAAAAAAAAGCCTTTGTGAGCTCGGACTGAAGAACTAAGGCATATTGACTGAAAACTATTTGTGGGGCCTGGAAGCCTTAAGTCCAGCCCACAAGTCCAACTCAAAACAAGTAACAGAAAGACTCCAGACCGGCAAAACATGAACATTTGTACAAAGTAACATAACGATGTCTTCACAAACCATGTAGATAAAGCCCTTAGTGACATGGTTTAGTGGTTGCTTGGCAGTCCTGGGGTAATGGTTGGACTTGATGAATTTAAAGGTCTTTTCCAACCTCAATGATTCTATGATTCCATAACACGCTCCATAAAGCTCTATGCTAGAAAGGGAGTACGAAGTCTTCAAGCACAGTCTCTAGAGAAGGCGGGGTGGTTGTGGAGACAGGGGGCAGGGAGGTGCAGCAAGACTGCTCTCTGCTCCCGCATCTCAGTCCTGAAGCTGGCAAACCGACATACAGACACATACGTGTGGGAGAAGTCCCGGGTCTTTTCCCACCTACGGCGACCGAAGGCGGCTCTCCGGCCGTGCTCCTTCCCCTTCCTTCACTCACACCGCTCCCGTACCCCGTACTCCGTACCACGGCTACGGTCGGTCTCACTGAGGCGCGCAGCCGCCCCTTTCCCCGCAGCGGCCAGGCAGCCCTTCCCGTTTCCCTCACCCCCACCCCCAGCAGCAAGCTAGGCCAGCGCTCCCCCACGACGGCCGAATGCCGCTCACTCACCGGCAAGACAAGCCGACGTGACCAGCACCGCCACCTCCAGAGCACAAAGCACCCCACCGCGCCACCCCATATCCGCCACAATACCAGCTACCGCCGCACTAAGAGATGGCACCGGGAAGATGCCGGGCCGGGCCGGGCCGCACCGTCGGACCGAGACCCCCGAGCCCCACCCCCTGAGAGAGCTGACAGACAAGCACGCAGCCAATTAGCAGGGAGAGTGAGGGCGGCGAGGCCGAACTCTGCAGGAGTGACAGGCGGAACTGACCAATCAGCAATACAGCCCACCCCCTCCTTGTCACGGGGTGATCAGGCAGCTGAGCCGCTGTCCCGCCCAGACTGGGGGCGGAGTCTTAACTTGAATGGCGTTTACACTTGGCCAATCAGATCGTGAGAGATCTCTGCACCATTTTCCTCTCCGCGCTGTGGGTTCAGAGAGGAGCGGTGAGAGGCGGAGCCTCGCCGGGGTGAGAGGAGAGGATACCTGATTCGGCCAATCGGAGCGCGAGGGATCGGGGCCGCGCCCCTCCCACCGCTCTTCGGTTTGACGTTTGGAGGAGGAGAGGTTGGATAGGGCAGCCTCGGGGCGGGGGGCGGGAAGAGCCTCTGATTGACAAGGAAACGCACCATTTAGAGAGCGAGGGCTCCCCCTACTTCGTACCTGTGTAGTGAGGGGTCCTGCGGCTGCGAGGCTTTGACCGTGACAGCAGGTTAGGCCTCTTGGTGGCTGTGGCTGTGGCTGTGGCTGTGGCTGTGGCTGTGGCTGTGGCTGTGGCTGTGGCTGTGGCTGTGGCTGTGGCTGTGGCTGGTTTGAAATACAAATTCACTCCTCCAAATGAGATAAAAGGTTTTATTGAGGGACGAAGTCAATAAAGCAAAAGCAAACAGCGCTGGGCACATGACTGTAGCCAGAGGCTCAAGTGATTAGTATTTATTACAGGTTTATAGACTTTTACATTAGTTACATACATACTCATAATTCCCATGTATAAGTGGGGAATATTATAACTAGCTCCAAGAATTTATTATCATAAGTCTCCTCCTCTTGGTGTCTGTACACTGCTCTGTGATGATTATGGGCATAGGTCTTCAGGATGAAGTAAACAGTCTTCCTCTTGTGAGTAGGGGTCTTCAAGATGAAGTAAGCAGTCTTCCTCACAGTGCGCTTTTCACCTTTGGCACAGTTGGACGCCCCAGTAATCACACAAATGGCTGAAACTAGCTATATCTGTAATTATTCTGATAACTAGCAAAGATTTAGAACAGTGTGTCCTTCCTGCAGAATTTATTGCAGGATGGGCAGACGAGGAGTATCCCAAGCTTGCAGATGTTTGGGAGGCTCTGTCTCTAAACTAACTGATGAGTAGAAGGATGGTGTGAAATAACTCATTCATGTTTAGTGGGGCCACTAAATCCTGTTATCTCACCACAGACTTACAACACATTGTTCTTTAAAGCTACAGGTACTTTAGAAGACTAGTGTGAAACAATTAACTCATGTTTAGTGGGGCCACTAAATCCTGTTATCTCACCACAGACTTACAACACATTGTTCTTTAAAGCTACAGGTACTTTAGAAGACTAGTGTGAAACAATTAACTCATGTTTAGTGGGGCCATTATATTCCACAGACTTACAACATAAATATTGTTCTCTTTCTACAACCTAAGTTAAGCTAAAAAGTACTTTAACTCTGTTTCCTAGGCACTAGCTTTTCTTATATCAAGACACTCCCCCCCCCCCCCCCCCTTCTTTTTTTTTTTTTTTTTTTTCTTTTTTCTTTNTTACAACACAAACATTGTTCTCTTTCTATAACCTAAGTTAAGCTAAAAAGTACTTTATGTTTCCCAGGCACTAGCTTCTCTTATATCAAGACACCCCCCTTTTTTTTCTTTCTTTTACCTTTACAATTTCCTTTGCTATATGAATCCATTTTGCTCAGGAGTTCTGACCCTTTTTAACTTGTTGTCTAATCTTGTAAGGTCTTTAGTGAGCTTTGTTTCTGTTATTGTGAACTTGCACAGTTATATCCACATAACCACACCTATGATTTGCAAAAGCCAATACATTTATGTGTTTATCACAGCTGGTATTCCAGTTTTTCCCCTGTGCCACTCAGGCAGTGTATCTGAGAGGGCACAGAGGGGAGGACAAAAATCCATGTTAAAGGGGGGTTAGTACCACTAGTGAGAGCGCTTGTTTCAGAAGGATGAGGGGGGTTTTTGTTGGTTTGCTTTTTTGTTTGTCTCTTCAATGAGGTTTAAATAATTTTTAAAAGTAGCCATGTGTTTATGGCTGTCATCTGCCTCAACACTTCACCCCTGAAAGGAGTTGAATCAGTGAGTCTGGCATCTCTGTGCAGCTGAGGGCTTGCACGTTTGCAGGCGAGGTAGCCTTCAGGGGCTTGATTGCATCCATTAAGCTAGTGGGGGTTTATTAAGGTGAAGGAGTGTGGGAGCTCCATTATTCCTGGTGGACAACGCTGAGATGATCAATGTGATCAAGCGAATGCCAACTTATTAGACAAAGTGTTAGCCTTATATAGAGATTCTTAGCACAGCTACATTGATTTGGCAAGTGTTGATTGGGCTCCTTAAACCTTAACAATGCCAGGATTGGAAAACACCGTCCTGGGAACAAGACCTTCAGAACTTCTCAGCTCCTTTTCTCTTCTGCTTACTTCTGAGATCTTACAGCTGGTGTTTCTTTTACTCCCTTACCCACGGCCTTCAGGTTATCTTGACTACGTGACCATTCTCATGCAGGCCGGCTTACACCAAAGCCTCTGGATTGCTCACAAAATGTCCGTTGTCACACAGCCTGTGCACAGAGGAGAGGGGCCAAGAGGAGTGTTCAGCTGGAAAATTCCTGCCCCCTTTCCAGGAAGTTTGGTTGTTGAGAACAGTTATGGTAACATACACACTTGCTGCCCAGGCCTTGCTCATCTCACTGCAGCTGTAATTGCTTGTAGTAGAAACAGGCAAGTGGGTGTGTGCTGTTCACTGTGTATGTTGTACAATGCCATGGTCAATCAAGTTGTGAGTAGTTCTTGGTGTCTTTGTACGTTTTTAGGCTCAGGTATCTTGATGAGTTCTATTATTCTCCTTTATATGCTTTCCTGGAACACAGCAACTGTGTCCCATCTAGATGGCAAGACTATGTGCTGAACATGTCAGAGATCACTAGCCATACAACTGTCTGACCAGAGCTATTCTGCTATGTGTTTAGAAATCCCAGTCAACTATAGAAATACTTTGAAAATTGCCTGAGCAACATTTGTGTACTGAAAGAGGGGCTTTGTCTAGGAGAATCAGTGAATGAGTTGAGGAGCGGCAGGCAGTAAAATGAAAAGCGAGTGTACAGCAGTTGAACAGTATTTTAAGAGAGTGAAGTTATATCCCTGCATCTGCCACATGATAGTGAGTGAAGATGGGCATATCACCTAAACCCAGCTTTTCTTAGGTGGTAACAATAGCCTATTCCTTATCTGTGAAATGATTTGTGTAAGTGAAGGGGAGCTGCTGCTCCCACTGTTGTCAGGTGGAAACTATACTTTAACTATAAGAAACATGCATGGTGTGTGGAGTACTCTAAAATTCAACAGCCATGCAAGTTAGGAACACTTCAAATTAATACTTACTCTTTACTCTGAATTGTGCATCACCAGCACAACAGCTTTTGTAGAGTGAATGCAAATAAATGTTTGTGAGATTAGCTGGATACTGTAGCAAAGAGTATGATCAAAACAGTTGTTTCCTTATGGGCTTTTCTGCCTTCAGAGCAGGATTAGAAGAGCACACAGGAGACAAGGCCTGGATCACTGAACAATGAAGATATTGAATGGTTGTTCTTTCAATGAGCTCAGACTGTTTGTGCACTGAGAAAGGCAGGATGATATTAAAAATATAATATCCTATTTTGTAAGATGAGAATGATACCACAACCTGTATGCCCATGCGCTCTGGATTAAGTTTATGTGGGTTAACTTATTTTTGGCATTTACTAGCTCTTGGATGCTTGACTTTGCAAGTGTAGTATGCTATCTACTGTGTATATTTTAATGTAATTTCACAAAGTTTTACCTATCTGGGAAAATGTATTTCCTGCCCTAAGGTGCTTGTAGTCTGAATTAAGTGACCATAGGATATCAAATACGGGTATACGGTGGGTTGTTTTGTCACAGCAGCAGCATCCCACTTACCCTTCCTTCCCCTCCTCCCACCCAGATGTGGTCTACACCCAAAATCTGCATAGAAATAAGGCGAAAAGGGTGTCTCAAAGCAGTAAGCTTGGAAAGCTACTAGAGGGCATCAAATGAATGTGATGGTGTTTCAGATGGGAATGTAACGGAAAGTGCAGAGCAGGGAAAGGAGCATGTGAGGGAAGAAGTTTGATCTAAATCAAGGATTTCTTATAAATAGGATGTGTAAAAGAAGGGGGCAGGGTAATAAGACTCTTTCTTGCGCAGGAGTTGTTTCTTTTGTATCTGTTACTATATGTGTGTTTCATATCTATGCATGTTAGCAATCATTTCAAATTTTATGATCACCTTGACACTCTTTCCCATAAAGTGTTTATTCTGGAAGTCATGCTACCACTGAAGACTGTCAGTTTATTTTTTCATATTTGGAGAAGGAATTGTATTTTTGAGACTTTAGAGTTCATGTTCCCCCTTTTTTTCTGAACGTTTGGTACTGGCAGTACTATAATTTAATTATAGAAATGAAAGAGATATCAGTTTTGCATTTGGATCTTATTATATGTCTTCTCTGCTACTTGAATTGCTTTTCTTCTGGAAATCATAGTAGAAACATGGTTTGTGGAGAATTCTCGATTCTTCTATCTTATGTTTGCCTCTTTGGAAAAATAATAAATAGAAGCAATACATTTTATTGTGAAATAGCCAAGTCTCACTAACTCTCTACACTGTTTTTTGGTACCCATTGGGTATATCTGTATATCAGTGAAGCCCATATATACTTATACTAAAGTATAAGAGAATGACACCATTGCTTTACAGGCTGGCAGAGTTCTAGCTATTTTCTCTAGGCTTATTTTAGATCCCAGCTGTGCTTTGAAGTGAGTGAGTTTTGTAATCTTGTAAGCCATACTTGTGACAAAATCTACATGCAGTAAAGTTATTCTGTTAAACTGATTTCATTCTGAGCTTCCACTCAGGGAAGGTAAAAAATGAGACAACATGCACATGAGGTCAGAAGTAATTTTCGTAAAGCCATATACTGCTAGTAGCAGTCACAAAATCAGAGTGCCAACTATAGGCAAAATACCCACATTCACTGACTGGTTTAATAGCACGCTGTGCAAAAATATCTTCGGCAGGAATTGCTAGAGCCCTGTCTGAACTAACAGCGTTATGGGTGGAATGATTGTAGGAGAGGCAATGTGAGTAATAGGCTAAATCAAAGAGCCAGCCATTTGTCTGTACTGGACTACTATGTTATCTATTTGGTTTCATTGTGTCACTATTAAATCTAGTGTATTTACTAGCAGAAGTAATTGTCTCAACTGTCATTTCCAAAACAGTGCTTTAATTGAAAAGTTTTTGCCTGGCTGCTGCTAACACCAGGCCAGTCATAGCCTATGGGAAAGAATGAGTTCCCAGTGCCAGGTACCATTTGGAGTTAGCAGGTCCAGAAGAACATGGGGTGAGCAATATCCCTTTTGGTACTGGGATTTACAGTCTCACAGAAAATATATGCACAGAAGCAAAGCATAAACTTTTAAAATAGAACTGAGAAGATGAACCACTCTTCTGTGGCGCTTTCTGACCTTGATATGCTAACAGAGCATGTGCTTAACACAGTATGACTAGTCAGACACCCCCTGACCTAGTATGGTGGGGGAATGGGATTACTTTGAAAGGCTTTCTGTTGAGCAGTTGTTTTTGGGGCTGCTGACATAGTGGGAGATTGGGATGTGAGAGACAAGGTGATTGTGCCTGGCTTGGCAATTTATACTGGCTGCAGCTGACAGACAGGTCTCATGAAAAGTTGTTAGTCCTTGCTGCTGAATTGTTTTGTGGTCTTAGTTCTCCTGTCCCCATTTGCAGACTCCATCTGTGTAAGCAGAAACAGTTGTAGTTCCTGCAAATGTGGACACCAAGGCTAAACAAACCGAAGGCAACTTAAATCATTTCTAAAGGACTTGAAAACCCCCAAAACAAATTAAAACCCAAACTTGTTGTTGCTGAGCTAAGTCTTAGGCTGTGTCAGAGCTGATTTCATGAAGCCTCAAATCATAAGCAAAATGTTAGTGCTGCCCTTTCTAAAAGGTGGAGATGTCTTCTATACTTCTTAGTGAAAGGAGAAGTGCCTTTCTCTTCTGTCAGTCAATAGCTGACTTATTTTGTCTTAGAGGATTGCTAGCTTTCTTAGCTGTGGGACTGAGCTATAGTTGAAGTCTCCAAATAGGCATGAGAAACCCATTTTAGGGTTCTTTTTGCTGGGGTCTATATGTACAACATATAAAGAGAACTCTACATCTTTTTTGTCTGTCAGTACAAATGTTGCAATGTCAAAATTGTGATCTCGAAATGCAGTTCCTGTAGACTCTTGGCACTTTCTGACAGTTCTCTCCATGGCTTTGTCTATGACTTTGCCAGCAGCTACGGGCTTACTGAAGGTGAGAGTGCTGCTATACATGTGTTTTGTTAAAGGCAGTCCCCATCCTGCAGAGTTTGCAGTCCAAGTAGCTGTAGTGGTGGAACAGAGCATCATGAGGTGACTGGCTTCCCTGAGCTCCTACAGCAGATCAGCAGAAAGACAAGGAAGGTCCTCGCGTCTGTTGCCTGTACTTAAGCCCATGCTGCCCTCAGTCCCCGAGGGATCTCTCTGCTTTCAGTGATCATAGTTGTTTGTAAAATACATTTTAAAAAATCATTTTTTTCCAGTACATAACACTGCAGGCTGCTAAAAGCATAATTTTGATGTAACAGTTCCAAACAAGATGGTCATCTGTAATCCACATTTTAGTAGTTCCAAAGTCGCATTAATCGCTATCTTTTAATTAAGTCAGCTTAATCAAAATACATTTTTAATGTGCTATCTTAAGGGCATTGAAGGTAGGGGGAGAGTATGGTTTTAAGGATATTTGATATAATTAAAGGTACATAGCTTCTGTATGTTGAGGTTGTAACACTAATGAGGAAAGAAGCATGGGAGAAAGAAACACAGTCTTTTCCTGAAATTTTGAAGAAGAATTGAGAGGGGGGGGTGTGATGCGTGTCAATCATAGCTGCTTTGTTCATTACGTTTTCCTTCAACTTTTCTTCATCATTTTAGTAGTAAGGACTTAAGCAAAGCGTATTTGCCGGCGGCCTTTGGTGGGTGTTCTGGGCGAGCATCCCTAGATAGCAAACACTTTCGGCACCATCTGGTGGTCGAAAAATACGGCTGCAACCTCTCTAGGTTGGTATCCCCATGCTCACACCGAAAGTTAAACGAAACGCAGCCTCTCCGGGACACTTCATGTAGTGTTTCCTCCGTAGGTTCCTGTTCTGTGATGCTACCCAGCCTTTTTAATAAGCTAGTGATGCTAAGAGCATCACTGAAGTAGATGAGAGAAACTGAGTCAGAGCAAAGAAACAAAAACATTTGTTGGGACCTGGGGTGACATCACCATTCACTGTTTCCTTCCAGGTCAGTGGAGAATTTAAGTTATTCTCTCCCACTTCTTTGAGTTTACATGGTAAAAGGTAAGAAGGTCATTCACAACAATTTACTACCGTATTTGAATGAATTTGCCTTCAGTGGTGCCAGGCTAAGCAAACAATGCAAAATCTCATAAGCTGCATCATGGGGAGCTTAGCACATTTTAACTGACAATACTTAAAGCATTGCTGTTCTTAATTTTGGTTAAAGACTAAAGCTGGTACCTTAGTCATCCAAAAGCTAAAAGAAAAAGTTAGACTGTGTTTTTATTTGACATAAAGCCATTCTTAGAGGTTCTGATCACCTTCTAGAAAGGTCTTACATTCTTCCTCCATCATTTCAGTCATGGCTCTGAGCTCTGGAAAGAAAAAACCATAAAGCAGGAGTGAGAACTTCATACGGCAGAAAAAAGACAGACCAGAAAGTTTTTAGAGTGTGTGGAGGATAACTTTCTGTCACAGCTGGTGAGCGAGACTACCA
>NDXB01019397.1:0-36595 GCA_002631895.1 Agapornis roseicollis
ACAAAGGCTTTCTTAATCTGCAGAATACTTCTGCACTGTGAATCAGATCACAAAATAAGTATCGGAATCCCATCCCAATTTCTAAACAGGTTGCAGAGGCCCAGTCATTCAGGTATAAAGATGGACAGACCTAAATATTATCTACACAGAAATCAGGAGTAAGAATACACCATTAAAGGTTTCAGCTCATTCACTGAATTCAACTGTAATAGAAGTAGCATGTAAAAAGGGAAATACTGATTGCCTGCCTTCCTGCCTGCCTTCCTGCCTGCCTTCCTGCCTGCCTTCCTTCATGCCTGCCCACCCACCCACCCGTGTCCTCTCCCCTTCCTCCCCTCCTTCCTGTAGAAATGGTTGGGAATGACAAAGATGGTAGTTTTGTACTAATTCAGGTGTTTAAACTACAATTACTAATGGATCGTACAAAGTTTGGGCTGTGGCCATTGGAGGCCGAGTATGTTTTGAATCCAGGAGAGTTTAATAACAACTAGCACATGCTTGTGATGTGCTGTATTGCTTTGTGTATTGAAATTTGAAACCTCTGTTTCTATGCTGCCTGCCCAAAGTATTTTGAATCAGATAATTAATGGCTTTCCTAACCTAATTATGCAGAGACTATGCATGTATGGCTACTATCCATGAGTTTTTACTGCCTGAGGATGTAGACCAGACTGGCAGAGATACACAGATATGTTAACAGTGGAATTGGCTTTTAGTATGATCCTATACAGGCATTAAAGTAAAAATTATGTGCTTGACTTCAACTTCATTTTCAATAGATATTGCAGATTCTGATGAATTTAAAACACTTACTATCTGTCCAGATATGTCCCTAAATACTTTTAAGAAGTTACACTTCTGACAAGTGGCTATTGTTTACTTATGAAGCTGATATGGAAAATTAAGATAAAGCACAATGTAATGTATTACATTATGAATATATGTGTTTGAGTTGACATGCAGGGTTTGTTTTTCTTCAGCTGTGNTTAAGATAAAATGTAATGTATTACATTATGAATATATGTGTTTGAGTTGACATGCAGGGTTTGTTTTTCTTCAGCTGTGAATGAAACATATCCTTTGAGGCAAGAATAAATCTGAAGATAAGATAGTCCCAAAGGACACTTTGTCCTATGTCAAACTGTCTACCAAAAAAACAGAGATAAAGAAAAGACTGTGAGAACGACAGCAAGTGTAAAGTACTCCATTTTGTTTTGAATAATCACCATCTAATTATCAGTTTTGTGGTCTTATCTAAATCATCATGCTAAATAGCCACCGAGGGATGAGCTCTCTTCTCCATAAATTTATCTAATCTGTTTCTGAGCCCCATTCAATAATATCATTGTAGTAAGGTGGCTGTCTCCCACTGATCTCCATATGCATACAGCCTGTTAGCAATACAGTATGCCCAGCAGTGTCTGGTACTGGTATTTCAAGTATCTGAATGTGTTTGGTTTTATTTTCTCATTTTGTTTTTCTCTGGCATTTTTTTGTGCATTAATGAATCAATCCAGTTGATAGCTTTGAAATCGTGAGGAAACAGAATATTCATGGTATGTCAGTGATTCTCTAGATTGGAGCTGCTCCATGAGAAAAGAAAGAAATCATGTTGTCTTTAGAGAAATATTACTAATACTAATATAATACTAATATTATCCATCATCTTCACTTCATTTTTTTCCCCCAGAATGCATTTAAGGCATTTGCCTCACCCATGTGAATTTAGTCTAATTATCTCTTAAGGATTAAACTGGTGGCTCCATACATGTGTTTTGCCGTGTTGCAGACTGTTTTTTAGCAGCATAGAATCAGCGTAATAACAAAGTTTGACAACAAAATATAAAAATTCTAAGAAATTTCGTCCATGAGAAATGAGGCTTTGAAGCAACTGAAAGTTCTCACTATGAAACTGGCAAAGCTTTTTATTACTGTGTTGCCAAAAAGGGGGTAAGGTACAACTGAAACACTTCCGAGTGTATTTATATATTTATTTGTTTATTTCCATTTGCAGAATGTAGCAGTAGGTATTTAACTACCACTTGCAGAATGAAGAGCAGAGATACAATATCATCATATCTGAAATGAGGAAAGTCACCTGATACAAGAAAGCTGCTTTTCTACCGGCTGTCAACACAGTTAGTTAGGATCTCAGAGCAGCATTTATCCTCCCAGTCTGAGCTGTTGTCAGACTATGAATCAATTTTAACTGTATCTTCTGGCATTAAATCAGCATAAACCATGCATATTATGGGTTATTTTAGTTTGGTTCATTAGTAGTCATACATCTTTACTTTCTGGATGAGAGAAGTTCTGACAACTGGTATCAAATCGTATTGTTTTCACCAACAAATTTTAAAGAAATAAGAAGCCAGAGAATATTTTAAACAGAAAGACATATGCCAAAATAACTAGAAATTTTCATGTTCAGTCAAAACCTGACCCCTTTTCAAGTGGTTTCTAATCAGATGGAATGCAAGGTCCTGATTAGCTGGGTGCTTACAGCAATATCCTTTTTAAATTTAGAAATTAAGATTTCAGATGTGTTTGATGAGTGCTATTGTAAAGTTTATTATGTTTTCCTTAAATTTAAAAAGTATGTCCAAACCCAGGTTTTTCTTTAAAAGATAAATTAACTCATTGAGCTGTAGTTGAGTTGAATGGAATATTCCTTCTCTGCATACTGAATAAAATATGTGATTCAATTTTCTGTCTGTGCAGAAAGTTGGGCACTTTGGAAATTCTGTAAAGAAGTTCTTTCACCAATGGAAGATTCAGAGTAAGCCTGAAGTCTTATTTGCAAAGGCAAATAAAGGAACAGTATGTTTGCAAACTTTCTTTCCAGGTATTTTAACATAACTGCTCCTGCAGTTATGTAGTGACTTGCATTGAATTTAATTGATTGCTCTTGATTTAAATGAAATAAAACAGTGAGCACTATTCAGTAATTTCCACATAAAATAAAAAGGCTGAAACATTTTAGAATACCAGTAAAAATAGTTTATTTAAGTTATAAAAGTGATGGATAGGTTTTTAAATCCTTCTGTTAGCCAGAGCTTAATCCAAGTTCCTTTAAAATATTCCTAAAAATTTGCAAGACATGTCACTAGCCTGGTTCAATAGTAAAGTGAATTTGTACCAAGCAATAGATATGGAGTTATTTTAGTGGAAATTATATGCTTTAAATCTCAATTTGGGGAAATTATACTGTATTTTAATGCTACCTGTATAAATCAAAGCTGGGAGGAAATGTTTTGACTGACATTTGAAATAGAAGTCACGCTTATCTGTTTTTATGACATGAATTGATGACAATTTGTGTTATATGCTTCAACTCAGCAGTCATACAAAATTCCTTCTTTCATCTTATCTAGAGGAAGATTAAAATCGCCAAGATATATTTAAATGAAAAAGAATGAAATTGCCTTGAGAAAATTAATTGCAAGGCAGGACTAAAATATTTGAGCTGAATTTGTTCTGTGCTGTCGGTAGGATTGTACTGTAGAGACATTAAGTGAGAAATCCAATATTTCAGTGACTGGTATCATAGGGAAACAAAGTAGATATGGAAATAATCTTTCAATCAGAAATTTTATTTGCTGAGATGTATCACCTTATGCAGACACAGAGTAGAAGATTGCTCTTGTTAAAATAAGATGTTTATAAAATACTAATTAGGCACAACATAATTTACCTGACAACTTTCAGGAAGAATATAAATGTGAAACATGATGTTCAGAGAAGCGTACATTCATGGATAGGACGCTGGCCCTTTACACTGCAATGCAAGAGCATGTTTAACTGAGGTTTGTGAAAAGCATAACTAAAGCACTATGAAATTGTTAAAATGGGATGGAAAATAACTGACAGAGTGAAAATTAAAAAAAAAAGGAAATGTAAAAAATAATCAGTATATTGTTATTTACCAAAGTAATTTCAGGATGTCTAGAAATAGCCAGGTGTGATACTGTTTATTACACCCATTGAAGAATATA
The DNA here is from genome assembly GCA_002631895.1 of Agapornis roseicollis. Lineage (NCBI taxonomy): Eukaryota > Metazoa > Chordata > Aves > Psittaciformes > Psittacidae > Agapornis > Agapornis roseicollis. Next base: position 3,996 of record NDXB01019397.1, read on the forward strand.
CACAAAATACTGCTGTGCTTTGTCAGCTGGCTGTTTCGTGCCACTCAAGCATTGAAGTAATACATAGTACAAATGAAAACAAGAATAGTAATTCTTTTATTTATAAAAATAGCACTGTGTAAGATATTGTTGGACAACATCAATTAAGAATATGGAGAAAGAGTGCAGTTCAAATTTAGCCCTGGAGTAGGAAGAAATGGCTCAAAGTGTTTGACTTCTGTGTGCAAAAAACAGAGCCATTTTCTCAGGTAACGTTGTGGATGCTGTGTAGGCTGTAGCACTAAATAGCTAAACCTGCTAATGAGAGGAAATGAGAGACTGTGAAAGGAATGGGACAAAGAGCTTTACCAGTGGGAGCTAGACTGCTGTTCTGTCTGACAGTTCAGATGACTCCTGGGTATATGTTTTATGTATGGTTTAGTTATAAATAGAACAAGAACTTTACTGGGACACAGCATGGTTGTGCCATGATGAGGAGCTTGATTTGCAGGAGCCCTGAAGTGTGCAAAGTGCACAAGTGGTGAAGGAGCTGTTGTTCTGTAGATGGATGTTATTCAGTTTTATCTGGTGCAGCACAAGCATTTCAGACATAGAAGATTACATCTATATTTTTCAACATACTTTTTATTTTAGAGGGAAAAATGTGTAAAGTTCAGGTTCAGATCTGGTCTATTTTGTCCACTTTGGAGGTCCACTTCCATCTCAGTGATGGGAGCTCATGGCAAAGTATCTGTTGTCAGACCTAGTCCATACAATATTTCAGTTCTGTAACAGAATGTGGGAACATAACTGTTCTTTTTAGACTTGTACAACATGAGAATCCTGTCCACCTTGCCAAGACAAATTCTGGAAAAGGATCTCTGACTATATTTTCTCTCACCTCACTTTTGATGTCTACTGTGCTATTTATCTGTGTCTGATGTCTACGTCTGAGCTACTTGCTTAGAGCTCCCTCTGAAAATAAGGAATGTAAAAAATGTTCTTGAGGTATGGTTAATTTAAGTGTTCATTTCTTTCTGCCACGTATAAGTGGAACTTAAAGTGACTAGCTAAGCTGAGGGCTTTTTCTTAAATGTGGACTTTTTTTTTATACTGTAGATGTCCATAGTTGGCCAGATGAATCTCAAAGTGCAAGGCAAAAGAGATGCCTATTCTGTTTTATTTTATTATTTTATTTATTTTATTTTATTTTATTTTTTTGTTTTATTTTGGGGTGGGTTTTTTTTTTATTTGGTTTGGTTTATTTTATNTACTGTAGATGTCCATAGTTGGCCAGATGAATCTCAAAGTGCAAGGCAAAAGAGATGCTTATTATTTTATTTTATTTTATTTTATTTTATTTTATTTTATTTTATTGTTTTATTTTGGGGTGTTTTTTTTTTATTTGGTTTGGTTTATTTTATTAATTTCGAAGGGGAAATTTTAACCTTCATACACATACACATACATTTAACACATACTAATCCAGCTGTTTGCTAATCTTAATATCTGATAAATTATCCATTCAGTGGAGAAGTTCTTTCAGAGAATTCTGTAAGCGCTGAACAAGGTACCTGAGTATTTACTGTTGGCATTTTGTAAGTAGGCTTTTTCACAGATTAGTCAAAAGAAAAGACCATCCAGCCCAGACAGTATCTTTGATAATATCTTGAGGTGATACATTAACTTAGGCATTAGAAATGCTTTGTATTTTGTAACTAACTGGTGTGTTAAACAAACAAACAATAGGAAGTTCTTTAATTCAATAGATCCATATCCATGATATTCCCATGTTTAGGGAATTTAAGCATTGGTCCAGGAAGGTCTATGCTCAAAAACATGCCAAGTAACATAAAGCTGGTGCTTCTCCTGCCAGAGAGAGAAAACAAACTGGTTGATATGTAGCTCTCATCTATTGTGTGTAATGCACAACTCTGAGTCACGTAGTTTGGCAATGATTTATTATAAAAAGGATAAAGACAGCTTAGAAAAGACTTCTGTGAAGCTGACCTCTGGTTTTCAAAAACAAATGTGGAACACAGTTTCTTACCAGTGTGTGTCAAAGTGCAGTAGTTCAGTACTTACAGGGACTGTGATCCAAACCTGATGTGAATTGAAGTTGTTAAAATATAAACATGAATTGAAGGGTAAATTAATGACAGTTGGAGAATGCAATTAATTGTATTCATTTCTAGGGAGCAAGGAGCCAAGTCACTCAGAGCAGAGGTCTTGAATGACTTGAAAAACAGCACTAAGAAAATTCAGCTGTGGGAACTTCCCATGACATGTCAGCCTTATGGTGAGCTATGGATGCAGTTTGTAAAAGTGCCGGGGCACAAAGGATGACAGTGAAATGCAGATGTGCAGAGTGCTTCCAAATCCAGAGGGTTTCACATGCAATATGTGTTAAAGATACAATACATTTCTGCTAGCAAACACATCAAGTGTGTTCTATTTCTTTTTTCTTTTCAGGCCTAGAAAAAATGGAATTTTATGTTTGCCATTCAACATTTTCAAAGCCATTTCTTTGGATGGCATATATCATTAGAATTTATGTTTACTAATTCTTAATTACACATGTGAATGAAAATCTAATTTCTATACAAAGTGTTCTGAAGAGTCCTATAGATATAGAAATGTCTGTGTAATTATAGAATGTTCTTTGACAATAAAACGCTTGTAGTTATAGTGATGTCTTGCATTTCCCAAAGGATCTTGGGCTGTAATCTAATGGTTCCAGACTTTTGTCTTTTTTGACCATAGGAATCTCTCTTACAGAGACCTTCACATACTTGCATGAAATACTCAGGGTAAGAGTGGCACCCATTCAGACCTTTCCTCTTCCCAAGTTTTGTCCTCTGTGTGCCCTACTGTGGTAAGCCAAGGCTGGCAGGACTTCTCAAGTTCTCTAGCAACAGGTTAAGCATTTTCTCTTAGCTCTTAACCTAGATGCAGTCATGGTTGAATCATGGGTCAGTTACCTTGAACAGCTACTTGTTTGTCACTGATTCTAGAAATAAGAGTTCCCAACCACTCTTTTCTCTCATACTAATGATTCATTCCCATATCGTATGGCTATTAGCTATCTTGTGTTTGGGGCTGCCATAGCTGGGCTAGCTCTTTTTATTATTATTTAATCCATTTGTTTATTGTACATGGCCATCAAATTACAGAGCTGTAAACTGGATTGAAAAAGGGTTTCTTAGACAGGGTCAAAGTGAAACAAAGACTTTTGGGTGGGTGTATAATGATGATAATGTTCCACAGAACAAAGGAAGGTACAGATAATAAATTGTTTCCCCAAGGATATTGTCTTTTACAGGTCTGTGTGGACTGAAAGTGATGAACTCCTTGTCTCTTACCCATGAATATCTGTATTTCAGACTTAAATTGTGCATGCAGAAATAACATTGCAAAAGATCAGCATATTTAAATACTGGTTTTAAAAGACTGTATATTTACTCCTGAAGCAATAGTATCTCCTGTGTTTAGTAGTATAGCAGAACTCCACATCTATGCTGTTGACAGTGAAAACACTGGTGATAACCATTGTAAATTACTATCTATGAACCAGCAGGATATCTTTGCTTTTGTGGTTTACTTGTAGTTTTGTACTTAAATCTATTTTATGAAGCTACCTGGTAGAGAGCAGAGATATTTCTACTTAGAAACATCAGAGTTGAAGAGCATGTGAAAGTAAATAGAATTTTGTGTTTCTTCTACCCTTGCTTACTAGGATAAAGTGATCCCTCACCATTGTTACATAGCAAATTTTTCCCTTTCTTACTAGGATAAAGTGATTTTTCACCATTGTTGCGTGGTAAGTTTTTCTTTTGTGAAGAGTCTACATTTCTCCTGAGTAGAATTTAACATCTTTGCTGAGGAGAAGGAATATCAGATTGCAATTACAATAATAGCAATCTTCCAACTGAAACTTTAATCACTTTTTTTTTCTTCATTTTAAATGCTGTGTTTAATGTTCTGGAACAGGAAGTCATATAACATAACAAAGTTCACCAAACAATGCAGAGGGCATGTTTATTATTAGCATTACATCACCATACAACTGTGACAAGCTGTGAGCTGCAAATGGCATTGCAGACAGCAGAAGCGATGGGGGAAATGAAAGCTTCAAAAGTGCAATTTTATAGGAGCATAAAGCTGTTTGGACCTGTTATTGTTAGATAACTGTAAGATGAATTTCCAAGTTAATATTTATGGTGGTTGAAAATACGCTTTTTGGGTTACTGGCTGTGTAAAATGATGCATCTTGTATTTATATTGATTTGCAAGAGCATTGGTGCTGCAAGAAGACCTAGCAGCCATGTGTTCCAGGGTTTCCTGAAATAACTCTGTGTCCCAATTTTTTAAGAGATGTGTGGGCAGAAATTTATATGAGAAATCAATGTAGATTCCGAATCAGAATCAATCAGAAAATGTAGATTATCAATCATAAAGTGTAGATTATGTTTTAAATAGAATTCTGTTTCAGAGTTTCCTACTGATTTTTCTGTTTTATTGAGCTGTAGTTAACTATTTCAGTTAATTTCATTTTCAATATAAAAATGCCTATTGACTTTATCTTTTGACCTCTGAAAACATACATTTATATTGTTTACTTCCTGAGTAAAATATGTTGTGAATGTGGTGATAACAAGCACAAAAAAAAAAAATTAAACTCATCTGTAACAGGAATTATACAAAATGAGAAGTTAGAATTTACCAGTTGTGAACTCCTAAGAAAGGAAGGGCTCTAGATTTGTATATCAATCATTTAGTGTTAGGAATATGCTCTTCTTTCTGGGATATCTGCAATGGAAAGATAGCTAATATAAAGTTTTGCTCATTTCCCTTCATACTTTGGTTTGTTGTGGAGTTTTTTGGTTGGTTGGTTGGTTGGTTTTTGGGTTGGTTTTTTTTCTCTTTTTGTTTGTTTGGTTGGTTTTAAATATGAGGCATGCCAGAGGTACTTTAAACTGAAGAACATAAAATAGAGATAGGATTAAGGAAATGCTTTCATCCACTAGTAGTGGGTGTGAATATGGTGGGCACTGTGGCCTACCCTGCTGTGACACTGAGTGCTGAGCTACATCACTGAGCTAGAGGTTGCATTAAATCTTGAACGGCAAAAATTCCTTTCAACACTGTATCTCTCTGACCCCCATGACTTTTGAACCCCCTACGACCTTGTTGCAATGCATATCTATTCTTATATTTGGTTGGTAAAATCCTTTGAAGCTTCCTCTGATGTGAAGCGGAGTGAATTTGGAGCTAGCCTCAGTGCTTCTGATCACCTTCAGAGTCACAAGGTATTCGCAGATTTACTGTCGATGTATAAAAGCTAATGAACAGCTTTAAGCCATGCCATGAAACTGGAATTCTTTTGTGCTTAATTAGATGGCCTAAAAAAGAGGAAATTGGACCAAAAAAAACTATAAAATTGCCTTAATCAAAACCAACTGGAAACAGATGAGCACCTCACAGTAGCCCTACAATTGTAGTGCTGCAATCCTTGCAAACTGGTTGATATAGATTGCTTATTCAAGACCTTGTTTAAGTCTTTCCCTGCATTGTTCCTTCATATACTATAAATAGAACTGTTGCTGAGGCTTCTGGTCAAGACAGCATTATGTTCAGAGCCTTGTCAGACTAGTTTTTGGGGCAGATGTTTTTTCCCCTTTCCCAAGATGTGCAAAAACTTGTAGTCTGACAAGGCTAATATTTCTGGGTAAAATGACTCAAATGTTATTGAGAAGAAGAGTGGGCAAAACCACTCTTTTGTATGTATTTTAAAAATAATTTGTAACAAGTTGTGAAGATATTTGGTACATTCATAATTAGGGGCAGGGATTGAAATTTGACAGGGAATCGGGTATGTAACATTTGCTGAAAATTACCCAAATTTAACCAACTTATAGGGCTTCAGAAACCTGCAGTTTGCACACATGCAGTAAAGGTCTGTTGGTCCGGCAACTTAAATTTTTAAGTATTTTCATCTGCACTGGGCATGTCCAAAGCCGGAGTTCCAGACCCTGCACAGAAATTTCCCTCTGTCAGTCCCAGATGGTGGGAGCTGAGGACGAGCAGATGTCTGCTGTCCAGTCCTGCTACTGGTGCCATGATGCAGTCTAATTTGAAGCGGATGACTTGTGAACATTAAGTTTGGCAATTTCTAGCTTAAAGCCTGTCAAAGCTTGCAAATTTAAGCTAACTAAAAAAAATAAAATTTAAAATCCATTCTATAGTCTGCTTTTTGGAAGCTATTAATTAAGAAATTACAACTTTGTGTTATTAGAACTTCCTAATGGAGTTCTTTGAGGCTTAGAGATCTGATCTGTAAAGTGCTAAGCATTGCCAGAAGCAATAGAAGCAATGGAAACTGTGTTGAACACAATCTAGTGTTCTATATAATGAGAATTACTCTGAGAATTCCAATGGGAGGCATTTATATTGGATCCACAAATTAAAAGACACTTCTGATCAAAACTGCTGTTAGCTCTCCACTTGCAAAATGGCTCTACTACCTCCTCACCTCCGAGTAGCTGTGAAGTTACATTACTGTTTGTGAAAAGTGTCCTATAAAATCTCATGAGGAAAGGTGTTGTGGTTTAAACCCAGCCAGTAACTCAGAACCACTTTATCGTTGAAGTTTGAGTAGTGTTGAGTAAGTAGATTATGGAACCACTTAGTAGTAAAAAAAAATAATGAAAAAACCCCAACCTGAAAATACTCTCAGACTCCTTGATTAATGAGAATAATCCACCTGTAAATGGAATTAGCCACTGATTCAGTGGAAAAAGGCCATCATGGCAATATTACAGAACATAAACACAACAAAGTCTTCTGCTGAGGCTTGCTAGCTTTTATGTGATTGAGGTTTGTCACTTTAGTATTCTTCTAGCATTGTTTTTGGGTGATGACTTAGCAACTATCAAATCAAGACTTTGATTTTGTACAAGGCTTGTTCTTGCATATTTGTGGAGATAGGCTTGCATATTTGTAAATTTGATTATTCACTTGAGGAGACTTATGTATATAAATGGTTTGAAAGGTGTTTCATTATCCACATGGTCCACTAGCAATTTGTTAAAAGTAATCTAATTTCATCTCTTAGGAGCTCTGCAAGGAATATTTGTAGGGAAAAATACTTTTTGTAGTTCAAGAAATTAATGAGTAAGCCTCTTAACATTCTGAACTCGTGTTTTCACTCAGGCTTTTTTGACAGTGCTAATGATTCCTGACTTCAGCTCTTAGTCTTACTGTTACCAGAGCCTTAAACATGTTGCAAAGAATGAAAATGTTTCTGGAATTATTCTTGATTTCTGCCTTAGTGAACACAATGGACAGATTATGACACCCTGTAAATAAGTTTTGAGCTCTCTTGGTGGCCAAAAGCAGATCTGCCCTGCTATTCCTCTGGTTGGTAAAAAACTAATATAACCAGCTTCTTATTATCCTCTTAGCCACTTTTTGGAAGCCATACATATATACTACTCTCAGAGAAAGGGATGTGTCAAAATTACTGCAGCATTCTAGGGACCCCCAGCTGCTGGAATGTCCCTCATCTCCCTTCCATAAAGATATCACTGCTCTTTAAGTCAAGCACCTCTGTGTGTTTATTACCTTACTGATTCTTGGAAATTTCCTCTGCTTCTGGTAGCAGAAATACAATAGGAAATTTAATAGAACAAGTCATAAATGGAAAAGCAATTTGAAGATAAATTCTAGATTAGAATCATTAATGAAACAGAAGTTATATTTTCCAAGAGTTTTTATTTCTTCCCTCAGAGGAACTCAGTTTTAATTTTCTCCTATTTTCGTCTGTACTTTTTTTTTCTTGGGAAGACAATAAACTCAGTATCTAGGGGAGTTCCCCTTTTTCCTTCTTTTCAATTTTAACTTTATGGAATATCAATGTTTCAGAAATGTTAGTGATTAAATGTGAAAGACTGATGCTTCTTGAGTCCCTCTTCTTTCGGTTTAAAACCTTTTGAAGAATCACAGTGAAAAATGAAATTAATAAAGGTATAAATCAGTGAATGATCTCAAGCAGGTATCACTTTTGGCAGCCAAAGAGTAAGAAAGAAGGGCCAAAGAATTTTAAGGAATATTTCTGGACATTGTACAAACGGATTTGCACTGAAACAAAGCAAATAGGAAACAAAAACCTAATGAGACGTAACTGAAAAATTTTCCCTGTGTTATCACTAAAATTTTAGTGATATATTTATCACTAAATTATCACTAAAATTTTAGTGCTATCCAGCTGAGGTTTTTTTAAGCAGTAAAAAAAATATTAAATCACAAAGTATAAACGTTGTACATTCTTTTCAGCATATCTAGAACCAAAAAGTGCAACCTCTTCATTAGATTAAAATTTCTTTAAACCCAAATATTTTTGGGTAGGTACTAAATGATGCAAATAAAAATGTTTTGGTCAGTATATTTATAATCTTCTCAATTTTCCTTTGCAGACGTATTTCAAGGGAAGCGTGGTCATGATGACATTCATCTTCTTTATGCTTCTAGAATTAAACCTGTCCATAAAATAGATGGGAGAGCACTCTGAAACATTTCAAAGGATGGCAAAGTTGCCATGATAAATTAATTTCCAAGTCAAACTGCCTGCCTTTAACGACTCTACACTCTCTGATTCCTGATCACCACCTATTAAATATATATGATCTCTTTAAATGCCCCAATAGAGATAAAAAGCTTTAATTCATTCTCTTTAATATTTATCTATATCTAGCTATTTGTACTGTTCTATCCTTCTTTCATATGAAAGTTTTATATTGTGGTTGTGAAAGAATACCCACTATCATCACACTTGTATCAATCCCTTTAAGCTACAATATATTATTTCTTACCATCTCTGTCACATGAAGCAGTTTCTCATAATTGCAACCTAAATGTTTAATGTGACAGAAGTAGGGATGAATGGGAAAAGATCCAAGTGTGGAGGCATAAACTGGCTTGAAAAAAGGAGACAATGGTTCTTGCTATGGTCTCTGTATTGTGTAGTCTTGATCATACAGATAAAATCCTGGGAACACAGTGAATTAACATTTTTCCTCGGTTTCTATCTTTCTTGTAGAATACTGGGGACTTTGCTTGCTTGTTTTTAAGTTGCAGAATGCTCTCCACACAATATTCAGAAAACAGCACAACTTGTTAATGGTTCAACCCTACTGAGCTGTTTATTTAGCCTGATACAGATTTTGTTTAACTATTTTAAGAAAATCTTTTGTTTCAGGTCAGTAGTTACTTCCCAGTTGCTCACTTATATTTTCATACTACTATGTCCTTTCCAAATTCAGTAATTTACTGTATAATAAGATATGGTTATAAGCAAAGTGAAACAGTTGCTTTGGGTTTTTTTGTTTGTAACACCACTTGTCATAACCCTATGATTTATTATGAATAGTGCATTCATGATAAAAATGGGTTTATTACAATGAGGGTACAACATTTTCTTTATAATCAGCAGTTTCATTTTGTCTATTTAAAAATGCAAGTTTTAAAGACTCCATTTAAGAAGATGGATATTGTAACACAGTTCAATTTTAGGTTTTTTCTTTATTGGTGAGTGAAAACCACATCCCTTCTGTGTGTAAGACAGCCTGCTTATAAATTCTCATGTTGGTAACCAAGATACAGTGCATAATGTGCATGTTTCTCTGACATCTTTCATTTATTATGATGGCATAGCTGTCCATTTAAAAAAGCAAATTAAAACAATTTGGAAGACTTTTTTGTTTATCTAGGTTCTCAACTGTTATTTTCTATTTCTTTTTGGTCAGTATCTAGTGACTGTTATTCCTCTCAGCCTGGTGGAAAACATTCTGTTATCACTATGGCTCAGGAATACCATACAACCATAATTTTCTGGCTCTTTGACACAGATCATAACACATGTTTGTTCAGTATAATAGAAGAATTGAAGTGCTGGTTTGGCAACTAATGGAAGTTGTGGTGTTTTGTTTGTTTTTTACTACTATCTTACATTTCCTCAACTTGTGCCATGTCTCATTTTCCTTAGCTTATAAATTAGTGTCTTGCAATTAAATATTTTCTTTTTTAAGAAAAATATTTGCCATCATTCCAGGCTATTTCACAGTGGAATCATGCTAAACAGAGTAACAAAATTTTTAGATCTAACTATATTATTAAAAAACCAAAAAATTAAAACCTAAATATATATGAAAATTATTCCTAAGATTTTGGAAAATATAGAATATTTATATAGATTTATCTGAAACATCATGAAGATCACTTCAAATGTAGTAAAACTATTTCTAAAAATTACTTTCTTTCCTGATAGAATAATCTTGGACATCATCTACCAGTAAAGCTGGGACCTGTAATGGTGACCCAAAACAAGAATACTCCTATGGGTGTACACACTGAAGAAGTTTCCATTGACAGCAATGGAATACATTAACAACAATTACTACCTTGAAATATTTACTTGCCAAGCAACTATGCCAGTTTCTGTCTGTGCACTCACCAGGAACTTTGCTGTAGCAGAGTTGTGTAAACATAAAGCAGTTTTGCACAGAGTTTTGTACCCAGAGTTTCAGCAACAGCTGCTTATTACAAGTTTTAAAAGGCAGGGAGGAGGGGAAAGATCACTGGAAACAAACATCATTAGAGTTTCTCACAGGTGATTTGAAAGTTCTGCCAGCTCTTGAGATGCCTTAGGGGAAAAAAAATCCTTCCTATTTCAGGGAGAATTACTCAGGACATTCAGGTCCTTTTTAGGCAGTTACCAAAAGCTGAAACTAAAAATTTAGATATTCATTAGTTTCTGTTTCAAGTTAAGTCCACCAGACCTCTTGTCATTTATAGTAGCAATATAGGCAACATCAAGCGCTGACAGTGGCTCTGTTGTTGGCCAGCTTTAACAGAGAGTGCTGAAAGAGTGCCCACTGTCACGTAATGGTCTGTGAGGCACCTTTTAGGTCAGAATGGGAGGATTTTGGTCTTCTTTAAAAGGTCACTGCTTTCCCTTAACTGCTTATTTACTGGTTACTGCTTGCTAAAGGAAAGTCACATCTGGGTATATAAAAGATGCTATCAAGCTGGAATAATTTTATTGTCACCAAGTCCCCTTAGTCTTGGTATTTTCATTAGAGTGGATAGCGTTGCCAATTAATAATTTTTTTGGAACACAAAAATCAGCTCTTGAATTGAACTGAACTTTCAGCTGCAAAAAGAAAATACATGAAATCTTTTCAAACTTTATTGTACAGTTTCAGAGGTTCTTCTTTCTATATTCTGTGATTGATAATTGCTGGAGGTGGCAAAACTTGGAGTCAAAGATATAAGTACAAAATTGTCAGTTCTCAGTGGTGTGTTAGCATCCATGTCTTAGGACATTTCTATCTGACCACTTCTAACTTCATCCTGGGCTGTATTCTTATACTGCCAGCAGCAGAAGTAAGAACCTGAATATACCCAGTTCCTCCTTTTATTTTTGATGACATAAAGTGGTCAGAGAAAGAAAATGACAAGATAAAGACCTGGGAGCCAAGGTTTTAAAAGGTGTTTGTGGGAGTTAGTGCTCAGTTCACACAGTTACATTACAAAAATAATTCATTAGGAAATTCTATTAGTCTTTTGAAGTTCTTAGGGAGGTCAAGTGGTTTGACCTAAGGTGACAGCAGAAGGTCAGCACTTGAATCTGAATCATTTTTGCTGTCATCTAGAAGTTATCATGGATGAGACAGTATTTCTTGTTTGAGCAGATTTAAGGGAATTGTAGAAATTGCATTTTTAAAATGAAAACTCAAAATTACTACCTAAAATGATTCTTCTAGACCATGTGGGCTTATATGTCCAGTACTTCCTCTTGCATTATTTTTATGCTTAATGAGAGTTTGCTATTTTTGCCATTAGAACATTAAATGGGGCATTTCTCATCGATGTTATTTATACCCATTTTATTTTGAGGTACTGTCCTCCTACTACAAAGTTTCATTTTGGCAATAAATCACTAAACCCTCCTAGTTTGTATTTTATTCCAAATAATTTTGTATGAATGTAATCTGAGTCTCAAATCCATATTTCAAAGTAATGTCTTAAAAAAAAATACCTTCCTAGCCATGTGTCAATTAACTTGCAGTTTAATATCCTTCAATATCCTATATTAATCTGAGGTTATTATAAAATAACTGAGGTTATTTTATTTAGCTATATTAAAACTATGTAAATATTGCTCTAGAGATAATATACTAGGAAGACAACAGCTGACTGGGAATCACGCTGATCCCCAATAGATCTTCAGATCTTTCATTTTGAATTATAGTTGGGAAAAGAGGCCAAGATACCATTGAGCCAAACAAAGCAAACAAAGCTTCTATTTAGGTGAATACCTCAGGTTGGATTTTTAAAAGTAAAAAATGTTATCATATCAATATGACTGCATTTTGACAACAACTTCCAAGGAGTAAGAGGTGATGAAACCACCTAAAAATTTGTTATTCTGTATTCAATATGCATTAGTTCAGTCCATAATGTCAAATGTTCATTAGTCTCATGAAGTAGAGATCTTAGTAGGTTTTATAGTTGGATCTGTCTGTTCAGAGTGAAGGAGAAGCAGTTTGCAAAATGTTGGTTGAGATGGATAATCTTGGAACATACCTTAAAGGATTAAGGGTATACTGATATCCTGTGGTCCTTTTGATTTTCTCTGTATCCCTTTTGAATATAGGAGAACTCCTGTGTGCAATTCATTGTGATCTTAAGTATACTCTCTTTGAGAAGTTATCCACAAAGGGAAGAAGAAATGTCTTTTTTGTTTATTTTTGATTTACTAATTTTGAGTTGCACAGCTTTATAAGCTGGCTCATGTACATAACACCAAATTTCAGATTAATGGAGACTGTTTTATCATAAGAGAGCAGGAAATGAATAAGAACTCTACCAGAACTCTATTAAAGCCATCCTTGTTGCTGCAAGCTAAGCCTACTTGCTGCAGTCACAAAAGTATATTCATTTGATATAATTGATCAATACAGGGTGAGAATATATTTATCAAACTTGACTGAATTATGAAAGGGAAAAGAAAGGTCTGGATATATATATTTTGCCCCCTATCCACACAGAAAAAAACCCAAACCTAAAACCTCCAGTAATATTTATAGGCTCTACACTGGTCCCAGGTGATGCTTCTCTTTTAGATAGTGTTGCAGTGACAGCAAACCTTTAACTGAAACACATCTTTTACTGAAGCTTTCCTCATAAAAGGCTGAAAGAGATAACACACAGAGAAGATGGACTGTCAGGATAATTGACGGTGGGAGGGAATCTCTGCCTTTCACCAAGCAAAGACAAAGTGCTTGGGCAGTTACTTCAACAATTTCTACTATTCTAGTGCTCAAAACTGGTCTGTGTAAAGTAAATCACAATAATTACATACAGCACTTTCCACAGTGAAGTGGTAAGCCCACTCAAGCAGAAATCAATGTAGGGTGGTGCTGTAGTTGCATTGCTGTGAGAAGATGTTTTAAAGTTCAGTTGTGTAGAATTGCAATAAATGGGTCTTCTTCTTCCCTTTCACAGGCACAGTGAAACCAGCTGTTCAGGATTTTGGCTCAATGAAAATGGCACATACATAGTTAATGGTAAAGTAGTTTTAAGGACAGCAGTAGAAGTGATATTGTGCTATGGCAGAGGAAAAGCGCTGGGTTTTGGAGGAGGGAAGGAGGTGAGAGACAGTGTGGAATTTTTTAGAGTATTTTGTTCTATAGTCCAGATTCTGTGCTGTGGTTTTTTGCTTGCATAGTATTTTTTATTATACGTTTAGATTTAGTGCCACTTTTGTGTGACTGACAGTGTCCCCTTGTTACTCTATTCTGAATAGGACTTGATCCTCAGCTTGCCCCATGCTCTTGTTAATATTAATGACCACATCCTTGCTGTGTGAGTAAAATCAGGATAGCCAAAGTTAATAGGCAGAATGCATACAAACTAGTCTAAAAAGGCTGCAGATAAAGCTGCATGCCTCCATTTGTATGTATGTTCATGTGAGTACTCCCTGTTTATTAAAAGCTGCTCCTGCTGGAAAGAAAGAAAAATTGAGTTATCTGGGAGGAATAATATTGGAATAAATTTACTTATTTGAGTCATGAAATCCTTCTTGTTTCAAAGTAAGGTCTCACTTTTGTGAAGTACTATCATACTTTGGTTTCTGTAACTGTTACATCATGCAACCTCGAGTTCAGTGATTACTTTCAGGTAAAAGATCAGTGAGGTTGATGGAGAATGTGAACCTGTAAATCCTTGCTCTGTCACTGTGCTGCTTTTTAATGCTTCTTTTTCTGTGTGTTTATTTGGCTTCATTATTCTTCTCAGGCCTTATTTCCTATCTAATAGCCTCTTGAATTTGCCTCTGATTTGTGGATTGATTTCTCTTTTTTTAAATACCTCTCAATAGTCAGAATGTGTGTTTTCCTGGTTGTCTCCCTTGGAACACACAGCAGAGAAAGCCAAATCTACTGCAACTGGGGAAACTGACTCTCACCTTTCTCCCCCATCTTAAAGGCTTACAATATATGTCTACGGACCTTGGCAGGAACAGTGTGCAGCATGAGTCGTGGAGAGCAAGCCCTTTAAAGCTTTAGATTCTTGTAGTAAATTTCAGCTTCAGCACTCAGCAAGATTGAATTGAATGAAATCCCTGTTGATCAGGCTCTGTGTCACAAATCATGTAAAAGCCAGGATATAGCAGGCACTGCAGATGGAAAGATTATCCTGAATACCATTTCTTTTTCTGCTCCTGCTGTCCTACTTAGAACACAGGGAAATTGATTTTCCAGCTTAGCCTTCAAGGAGAGAAAGTTCCCTGAACTTATGTCTCCCAAGACTGAACAAATTAATGAATAATCCACTAATAAAAGTAGAGCAAACCTAGACTGGATAACTATGTGGCTTAAAGACACAAGGTTTCTCTTCAGTTTCAAACTTCTGAAGAAGGAATAAGAAGCAGAGCGTATGTGTGGGTAGACAGGGTACAGATGGGGCTGTCTGAATGTCATTCAATCCAGTGTTTTGTCTCCTGCCTTCTCTGCCTTCCTTTCCCTGTTAGGTTTATCCAGTCTGCCCTACAAAGCTCAATATGCTGTTTATTTCTAGCAAATATCTTGTGTTTTTCTACAAATACCAAATTTTTGCAAGTCTGGCCCTTCAGAGATTTTTCTAGACCACAGCTACAAGTTTGACATAACTGGAGTAATGCTATTCTTTATATTAGGACTAACTTACTATATGTATGTCCTAATATGGATAGACAAATCAATAAATCTAGATCATTTTCAAGAACAACAACTCAGACATTTGCAAATTGCTGTCTTATTTTGAGTGCATATGAGCAGTTTACAGGTCCTTGGGTGAACAGTTTCTTCAGTCAGTGAGAAGTCAAAGACTTTGACACTTGGAGTTCACCTCTGAGTGTCTCTCTTTTGACTAAAACACAGACCTAAGGCTAGTAGCCACACATTAAAAGGAGCCTTTTTGAATACAGCTAATCTCTTATAGTTTACTGGATGTGTAATTGTAAAAAAATCTTATCAGTATGTTATCAATTCCTTACCAGAGCATCCAGCTTTCTCATCTCTGTGTTTCTATTGGTACAAAAACTTGATACAATTTTCCTGCATTTTCTGTATGAAGACGGGCTGTTCAGCCTGGAGAAGGCTGCGTGGAGACCTCATAGCAGCCTTCCAGTACCTGAAGGGCCCCTACAGGAGAGGGACTCTTCACTAGGGACTGTAGTGATAGGACAAGGGGCAATGGGTTAAAACTGAAATGGGGAGATTTAGGTTGGATGTAAGGAAGAAGTTCTTCATTGTGAGGGTGCAAAAGCACTGGCAAAGGCTGTCCAAGGAAGCTGTGAGTGCCCCGTCCCTGGCAGTGTTAAGGCCAGGTTGGACAGGGCCTTGGGTGGCATGGTTTAGTGTGAGATGTCCCTGCATGTGTCAGGGTGGTTGGAGCTAGATGATCTTAAGGTCCTTTCCAACCCAAGCCATTCTGTGACTCTATGGTTTTCTGAGTATTTGTTATTGATTACTTACCTCTTACCCTAAGCCAAAATCCATCTGAACCATACCTAGGGAGAAGCTTACCTCTATAGTGCTGCTCAGTGTAGAACTTTGTATTGCCTTAATGTAAGCTTAGATCCTGTGGGCATGATACGTCCTTAAGAAAGAAAATATTGCTTTCCTGCAATATGCTAAATTAAATTTTTCTCTTTTGGACTGACATTAGCCCAAAATTGTTTGTTATAGGATTATACTCAGTTAAAGATTGGAATGTTGAATATGAAAATATTCTACTTTTTCATAGAATATGTTATGCTAGAAAAGATACTTTGTGTTAGAAACAGATCCCAAGATAAAAATATAGTAGAATTTCCTGCTGAAACAGTATTATCATTTTTGTTTGCTTATCCTTTTCATGGGGGAAAAAGGGAAGAAACAGAAAGCAAATATTTTTCCTCTCCCACTATATATATAACCTTATCTAAAGATTAAGTTGTTTTCTTCTAGTTGGAAAAAGGCAAGTAAAACAAGGTTGCAGGTTATACTTTATATGTATATAGATATACATATAAATATATATATGTATATATATACTTTATGTATTTTATTCCATAATAACAGAAGAATTGTTGCTCTTGATGTTAATTAAAAAAAAAATTCTACATGTTTTCTTGATTTTGGTAGACTAATTTCTTAATACATATTGGGATCCCAAAGTTTTAATTTTTAAGATCAAAAGTAACATTGGTCTTCTCCTAGTTGAACAAAGGCTGAAAATATCAGTGTTCTGCAAATCCCAGCTTTCTAAAATCTTATTCTTAGCTGCGGCCTGTTACTACTGTAATACCCTACATGCACTGTGCAAGAGAAAACTTAGTAAGCCAGAATTCTTGTAGTTACTGGAAGCTCTCTGTGTTTAGATATGTTCAGGATCTGTTTTGCTTTGTCTAAGCACAGTATTTAATTGTAGATAAAGAAATTAATGGAGAATTTTGTGGGAAAGAAAATCTCTGTTTCACCCAAATTCTTAAATACGGTTGTCTTTCCAACTCTCTCTGTGAAGAACACTGCCTAATCAGTTACTGTGAAAATTCATTCTTTACATTCTGTGCTATGCTCCATTTCAATAAAGTTTGGTTAATAGTTCAGTATTCCGGCAAAAGAACACTGCTGTCTGAAATGTAGCTTCTCAAATGTAGCTGAATTTATAATTCAATCCAAGCAGCAAACCTTGGCCCAGCCACTCATCATTAACAGGTTTAACATGGTAAGTGCAGTGGCTTCTGTAGTTATTCACAGTTCTTTTATCTTTCTTAGTTCTGCCCCACTTTTCATTAATTTGTGGAAAACAAATGATGTATCTGCAGGAAGTCAGAGTAACCTTGTTCTTCAGTACAAAAGAAGATAGAAGTGGTTTCAATGCAAATAACATTAATAAGCTAAAAATATTAATTCGATAGAAATGTCCATAAAGCTACTTTCTGTGAGTGTTCAGAATTATCCAACCATGCACAAAACAAAAGAAGCTCATTATGTATCAATGTTTTAATGAAAGAGGGTAGATTTAGATGAGCTATTAGGCAGAAGTTGTTTCCTCTGAGGGTGGTGAGGCGCTGGCACAGGTTGCCCAGAGAAGCTGTGGCTGCCCCATCCTTGGCAGTGTTCAAGGCCAGGTTGGGTGGGGCTTAGAGCAACCTGGTCTGGTGGAAGGTGTCCCTGTGCATGGCAGGGGGCTGGAACTTGATAAGCTTTAAGGTCCCTTCCAACCCAAACCAGTCTGTGATCCTGTGCTTTTAGCAAGATAAGTTTACAGAACAATTTTTTACAGTCATAATTGTCTGTTCTAAGATTAACTCACAAGTAAAAACTAAACACAACAGATAAGGGAGCTAGTCTCTCCAAGACTGTTTTTAGTGATGTTCTTCTCTGTAGATAATTAAATAATGAGTCAGGTGTGATAAGTTCTGAATGCCAATAATTATTTATGTCTCATTTCCCACATTGTTAAAGCATTGCAGAAGCAATGAATGTCATATGAGGAAGGCTAGAAGCATATCTAACAAGGTAGCTACAGAGGCAATTTTCCTCATGGTTTAACTGTTCTTCAGCTGAAGTAATTCCTATTTTTTTTTCTCCACTGAGGAGAACAAAACATGGGATTTTCCTTAAGTTTGCATGGACTGTGATCTCTACCACAGTGGTGTGTAGCTGTTGTACAACAAGTGGTGAGTTGTTGTACCCTGAGCACTAATGGCTTGCTCTAACTTTTTATGTTTAGCAACATATTTCAAGCATCTAAAGTATTTTGAGAGAGGTGGAAGGAACAAACCCATTAGTGCTGTTAGCTGTGGCTAACAGTTTAATATGTATTTTTAGCCCAGATTTCCATTTGTAGTTCTACAGTATTACCTCCTCTGAGAGGTAATGTTAGTGTTCTGTGTCTTTAGCCTTCTCCAGAGCCATAAGGCTCAGACAATTCTCTGTTGCAGGTAACTTGTGCACTCAGGGCATTCCTGCCTCTCAGGAGGGTACTTGTTCACGCCACCGCTGACAGCGGTACAAGCAGCTCCTAAGCCGGGAGCCCGAGGCCGCAGTGCGGAAGCCGCAGCCCGCAGTGTCCTACCTGGCTGCCCCAAGCAGGTTCCGTCCAGCTCCAGCCGCATCTCAGGGCACAGCCCGGGCCCTCCACCGGGGAAAGAGAAAGGGCAGAAACTGCTCATCATGGCCCTGAGGGGTGAGGGAAAGTGAGAGGAACAGCACCAGTGTCAGAGGAAATGCAGGGGAGCGGGGGTTCCAGGGAGTCCCAGGAGGAGACTGTGCTGCAGCAGCCGGAGAAAACGGTGCCCCATGCTGCAGCGGGCTCTTCTGGCAGGAGCTGCACTGAAGCAGGTTCATCCCAAAGGACCACAGCCTGGGAGAGGGCCCAGTGTAGAGCAGGGACTGTTTTGGACTCACTGCAATCCCTGTTCCCCAACCCCCTGCGCTGCTCTGGGGTAGGAGGTAAATTTGGGAATGAGGGAGTGAAGTTGCATTGGAAAAAAGGAGGATGGAGGAAAGGGGTCTAGTGTTAATTTAGTCTTTGTTTGCCTGTTTAATTAACAATACATTAAATTTCCCCCAAGTCTAGTCTGTTTTGCCCAGGACAGTAAGTGATAAGTGATCTCCCATCTTAACCCACAAGTCTTCTCATTTTCTTCTCTGTCCAGTTGAGGAGGGAGGGCAATTTGCAAGTTGGAAATTGTTTTACGTAAGATTGGTCATCCTTTTCTTTAACTCATGATTGTCTTAGTATTTTTTGACTGTTTTAATATTTAATTACTTTACTTAAAGCCACCTTTTTGAAAATGCCTAAACTTTAAATCTTCCCTTGTTAGTTGTACTCAGTTCTGGGTGCTGGCTCCCTCAAGTTAGCTGATACCCACAATATCTGTCTGAGCAGTACGTGAAGAAATATGGACTAGGGCTTTTAGAGTCAGATGTTTTCAGGAAATAAAACACAGACAAGTATAATAATAGTACTAGTTACTTAAGAAAAGCTTAAAAACTAAACAGCAGAGAGAGGAAATAATGGGTAAGAATCAGAAAGAAAAGTATGGTTGGAATGTGAGAAACTTCAACTACAAGGAGCCAATGTGAAAAAAGTTTCCAAATATCCCTGAATCTTGCTATTGCTGTCACACTTGATATGTGAGTTTCCAGAACTTCACTGGGAGAATAAATGCTGCAGAAAATTGAAAAGCACTTGTGCTCTGGTTCTTCAGTTTTGTACTTTTTTGGACATGGCAGACTATATCCATATCAGCCAGTAAGATAAAGATGTTCCAACAGATCTACTATAGAGTAGAGAAATGACACCTAGATATTGTTCTGACTAAATTGTCATAAGTGATTACTTAGGGGGTGAGAGGAAACAAGTTAATGCTATTTATTGAAAAAGCAACAGTATAAAGAAAAAGCAATGAAGGATCATTAGTTCACGTGGTACTGTGAAGGAAAACTGGCAACTGAATTGTCTTCACATGTTCAGCATTTGGCAGGTAATCGTTCTGTAATTTTGTGATTTTTGAGACAGCAGGAAAGTCATTGTATCTCGATTCCTTTTCCTTTTATTTGTATGGATCTCTGCTAAGGGAACCCCTTTGAATTGTCCTTATTCAAAGGGCATGTAAGTCCAGTGATCTCAGTGATATTATATAGTCAGCTACACAGAGAAGCATTTAGATCTCTAAGGCAGCATTTTACTGAACTCAGAACATGGTCTCAATCCACTCTGAAAATCTGGAGTGGGAATATCTGGTAGCAATGTGGTTTTCTGATCTAAGTTCTGGATCAGAGTCTGTAACCTGAATTTTCTGGAATAGTTATATAATGTTAGTCTATTTCTATCATAACTTTAATTTCTCCTTCCCTCCTTCCTCCCCCCCATCAGATGGCATTAAAATAATTCTGTGCTTTATTATATTAACATAATAACTGTACGTACTATCATTTATAAATATTGTCTTATATGTATAATTTTGCATCCATGTCAGAAAGGTATCTAAAAATAAACTGTTTATCCCTATATTTACAGATGACATCAAGCATTTATAGAATAAATGTTACTCATTATTGCTTGCTGAGTATATGACAGAGATGGAAGGAGAAAGAACTCAGAGCTGATTCCTGACCCTAGGCCTGCTCCTAGTCCTGTTCATCTGTAAGTGCAAATCTGCTCTACTTCTTGCAGGTTACCTTGCTTGCAGCAGAGTGGAATTCTCATTTACAATACTTTCTCCTTATGGACATTGAGAGCGTGTACAGACATGCAGGAGAATAGAGGTTGAAAATCAAAATAATTTCTTGCAAATTGGAGTAGTAATTTTAAAGTTAGTATTAATTTTGAGAATGGCAGGGTCAGGATCCTGGAATGGGAGTGCTACAATGAAGCAAGAATGGGAAATTGACTAGTAACAGTTCTTCCGGAAAGAGTTTTGTTGTTACAGTGGTTTGTAAACCGAAGGTGACTGCATTGTTGCTTTCTTGCAAGAAAGACAGGAGCCTGCTGGGTTGTATTTGAAACTTACTATAGCTTAGACAATGTGTAAAATGATGCCTTTGCTTTGCACAGCATTAGTGCAAAGGCTACAGATATGCCTTAGTGGGTTTGAAACAAAATATGGACCATCTGGACAGAGCTAAAGAGCAAGCAGCAAAAGGTTAGAAATACAGACAAGACATCCTAAACTTTAATGAGCTGGGGTTATTTAGCAGAAGGACATAATTTGTTCTCCATGTGTATAATTGAAGAACAAGAATCATTGAGCTTAAATTGCAGTGAGACATATGCAGGTAAATATTAACAGCTTTCTAATGGTAAGACAGCAATGTAGATATCAGACTCTTAATTCTCAGAGGTTTTAAAGTCAGATTAAATAAGTAACAGTTGGAAAGGACTTGGATATGACCCATATTTGCCTTGAAATGGGGCTGAAGTCATAAATGACTTCTCAAGACCTTTTTCAGATGTATTTTCTATGACTGTAGATTTCAGTGGGAGGTCCACTGAAATGAGACAGCTAAATCAGTAATCCTTGAACAGAGAATGGTCCACCATGATCTGTTATTTTCACTGCCTTTGTCACCATATATATATATATGAAACTCCCCAGTCATCATTTCCTTACTTCCAATTTACTGGATGACAGAGAAATAGTTAACCTTTAAAGCCAATAATACTTACAGTGACAGGAAACTGCAACAATATTGTCTTCTATTGCTAGAATGACTAGACAGCTTGGGTTTTTTCCTCAAACAAAAGCAAATGTATTTAAAAGATGGCAAATAGGTGTTGAATAATTCTGTCTCGTCATTAAGCAGAAATTCAAAGTTAACAATACTGATATAAAACTAAAATTAGATTCCATATCCAACTCCTTGCTCTTGAGAGCATGCTTAATATAGAGTAACTTAAACTAATTGAAAATAATAAAGTTTTTTGCATACTGGTATTCTGGAGTTTGTTGTTCTGTCTGTTGAAATCTCCTGGAACACATGAATACAATGCTTTGTGAACCTGCTATTCCCAATTTTACCTATCTCATCTACAATAAATCTCACTAATACTACCAGTAAGTACTAGAAATATTGTCTGATACACTTTCAGATTAATTATGCTTGTGGCAATCTTCTCTTTATAAGAGGAGGTAATTCATTCAAACAGTAGCAATTCTTTCTGAATTAGCTTCAAATGTCATTATGAAAGATTGCAATTTTGGGAATAATGCAAATGTAAGTTTCAGTAGCTGGAAGCTATTTTTTTATAATGAGGTATGTTCTAGTGTATACTGCAGTTTATACCACTTGTATGGTAAAGTAATACAGAGACAATGAATCTGATTAAATTTGATATTGGTGTAATTCATCTAAAGCTAAAGCTAAATGTAGGTAGTTGCTGTATTTTATTTCTGTGGATGACTTAAAAATATATTATGTATGCCAAATTGTGCCTTATTAAGGTTCAGTATCTAGTTTTACTTTTGTTATTGGTATGATCTCTATGCTTATTGTAACTAAGGAGAACTTGATCTATTTCAGGAAGGAGAAATCATTCAATGACACTTGTGACCCTGGGCGAAACCTAAGTGCCAGGAGGCTGAAAAAGGAGGAATTGGTAGCTCTACTAATAGCTGTAATTTTCAGAAACATTTTTCTTGTATGCTGGAATATTTCCTGTTATGGAAGACTACCTGTATGGATGAATACCACCCCCTTCTTATCCACATGTGACCATATAAAAAGGAACAAGTTAGCTTCATAGTGAATGTGTATTTCACTGGTTTTCCATTGGTGAATCATACCCAGAAGTGGTGTGAGTTGTGACATCCCAAGCAGGACTTGTTTAAGATGGAGAAAACTATGTCATGGGTATATTATCTTAAGGATTTCCCTGATCTTGCTGGGTCTTTGCTGGGAGGTAGTCTGTCATCAATGGCCTACAAGGAGACTAGTGGAGATGAATAATATCATTGAGGTGGTCGGACGTGGTGGTAGTAAGATCAGGATTCAGTGATTCAGCCTGTGAATGAGGAGCTGAATAGTGCAGAGTTTGGACTGCAGATATGTCACTCAAGTGAGGACAAAAGAAGAGATACAAAGACAGTAAAAGGCAGGTTTGAAAGAAAAAGAAAAAAAAGAAAAAGGAAAAGAAAAAGAAAAAGGAAAAGAGAAAGAGTAAGAAGATGCCATCAATAGCAAATGTCTAAATGTCTATAAAAAGGGGAGTTTTCTCTGGCTGCTATAGAGGTATGTTCTGAAGTTTAATGGATGCTTTGTTCTTATAGACTCTTTCCCACACAGCTTCAGCTTTGCAGATAAAGCAAGGAAATCAGAAAACAAATATACTTTTCTTCAGAATGGTCAGTCCAATGGGAACTAGGAAGCCAAAAAGCTATTAAAGTCAAGACATTCCATATTAAGATTCCCATAAACATCTCAAATGCATGTACTAAAAGCTGTAGAAAAAAAGGTAGCCATTTAAATATACTTCTTACCTCAAACATTCTAAGCATGTTAAAACAAGAAGGACAGGCAAAAAAAAAAAAACAAAAAAACCAACACAGTTGGACAAATCTAGGCCAAGTACTTAAGCAGTATGAATCTCTTTCATCCTAGGATTATATTTTCAGTATGTCCCTTTGGAGAACTCTTTAATGTCTGTTGCAGGTTACTCTGGTTAAAGTGCTCTGATCTCCTGATATACGTGAAAAGCAGTGGGGAGGAAAGGGTACAGAAGGTGACATAAGCCCGAGTTCATATCACAGTTGTAGAGGCTGACTTTTTGAGGCTTTTTTGCTGTTGGTAACATAGTGTTGTGTGATAACTGAGAAATCCTGACTGACTGCCTATCTTATATTTTAGAAGTGTATTGACTTCTGAGTGTTTAAATTTCTGCCTTCATCTGTTACTGTTACTTTATGATTTGTATCTGAGATTTTTATTTATATTGTATATCAACATTGTAACAATTTAGGCTCAGATTATTAAGTAGATGAATCTGTTGAAAATCTGAGTTATTTCTTATGTATCTGAATTTTACCACCATTCAGATAGAACCCTGTTCTGTCTGTGGGACTTGTGAAAGTATAAATGTCCTCTGACTAGGCACAGGCCAAGAGCTTTGTTTTCTAGCAGTAAGCTTTATGAAAGAAAAGCTGTCTTGTGTTCAGGGAGCAAGAGGCTTCTGAACTATAGAGAAACTGGGAAGTTTTCCAGTTGTGTCTTGGTTTCATAGGAACTGCAAACAAGATTCAGAATTTGTTCTAAGCATCCAGCCAAATAGTGGATTTGTTTTCATTTCTTCTTCTGAAATCTGTTACTAGAGACCACAGAATCATTTGCAGCTGGAAGACCTTTTAAGCTTAGCACTGTGTTTATCAGAGGCCCTGATCTCCTGCCCTGTGTGAACACTGCTCTTAATTTCTTGTTTGTGTTACTGGACTGGAGTGTAATTTTTTAGGAAGAGTTCCCTTGATTTCCTGGTTTGTGGCCCTAGTGCATGACTTCTTTTGTCAAACTCAAGTTCTTCTGAAGTTGTTTTATAAAGAAGGCAGGGTAAAAGCCAAATGTAATTGTGACTACCCTATTCTGTCCCCAGCAGCTCTGATTCAAGAGCCCCCTTGGCTACTAGTGCTGCTTCTTAGAACTTGCCTTTTGTACTCCCCTCTGCTATGGCAGGCATCTGCCAAAACCTTTTCACCTGAGTGCCACACTCTCTATGGGAATGTAGTATGCCTACTGCTCTCTGGAAAATTGCTTCTTTGCTAGAAGCATAAAGGTATCTGTCAGAGCAGGTAGTGTTCCCTCTCATCCTATCAGACTCTCCACTTAAACAGTGTACTGTGTCAGATCTGCAATGGATGTTAAGTGGATTTTCTAACCTGTATTACTGGTGTTTCTCTGACAGCTCAGTCAACTTCAGTTGACTCCAAGGTATTTTATATCTTCATCTAAACCTAGGAGATTGTTAAATAAATTTTCTTACTGAGACTATAGCTTGTTTACCAACATTTTAAAATATCTCTTTTGCATCTGGACCCAGTATGATCAGAGTTAAGAAATTATTTTGTAATTTACTTCTTTAGAACTTGATTTAATCTAATTAGTTCCTGCAAAGGAATTTTATGCAGGAGCATCCTAAAAGTGAAAAATGGTATTGTTTTATTAAAGCTGACTTTAGTTGAACAGTATTTTCTGATGTGAGCCTTTGAACCCCTGAATTTCATAAAAATATCTATGAACTGACATAAAAAATTGAAAAATTAAACTGAGGTTGACAATTTGAACGGCTCATTGCTACCTTTACCAGAGCTTAAAAGCTTGTAGTGATATCCAGAAAGATCAGACACTTTTTATGAGTTTTATAGTTATAAAACTAGCTTCAAATTTTAACAGCCAAGACCTTTTATGAAATTAAAGATACAGTAACATATGCTAATATAAAGATGATCTAAAAGATGATTTTCTGAATATAACTTAACAGGAACTTGGCACTAATATTGTATACTTTGAAACCCACTTACCCTTTAATAACATATTTTCACCTGCACATGGCTACTGGTGTTGCTATTTACAATAGAAAACTGGTTTGGGCAGCTTAATATGCATTCTGTGGGTAGCCTTTTTAATTTCTTTTTACTAAACACCTACATCATCTTTAGTCCGGGATCAAGGGGAAGGGATCCTGTAACTCAGTTCACAAATGTAGCTGAGTTACCATGCTAGGTTTTGGGAGCAGAAAATATAAATTGCTAGATATATATTTAATTCATTCTTCACCGAAACTATCAAACAGGGCTACTGCTATGATGAAGTAAGTAACGTGAAAATAAGAAGCTTGTTTCAGAAGCAGACTTCTGTGAGTGCACCTGGTGAGGGAATGAAGGGGAAGAGTACTATTTATGATTATCTATTATAAAGTAGCTGTTGTGCTGCTGTAACACTGTCAGATTCTTTGCTTTGGTAGATTAAAGTGAAGCACAACAATTTGGGGAAGATCTTTTGATGAAGGTTTGGCTCTTTTCTGAATTTGGACCAGAAAAAAAGTTTTACTTCTTGGTAGGCTGTGATGCTTATAGGAAGCCACCATTTTGAACGTTTATTCAGAACACATATTTAATCCAGTGCAGTTCTCAACTTAAGGTCTGACTACATGAAGTATGAAATGATTGCAAGAAAATATGAGGACTTTGTTTCCAGAAGATCTGTTTTTTACACATATTGGTATGAGTTCTGACAGTGTGATGAGTTGAAAGCACAATTGGGTATAAAGAAGCAAGGCAGAATAAAGAGGAAACTTTTGTATTTGGATAATGTAGTACTATAACAGCTAATGCTAAGGAGGCTTGACTTTTCTGACTGTAAAAAGAGGTAATAAATGACTAAGCAGAAGT
Organism: Agapornis roseicollis; assembly: GCA_002631895.1. Classification (NCBI taxonomy): domain Eukaryota; kingdom Metazoa; phylum Chordata; class Aves; order Psittaciformes; family Psittacidae; genus Agapornis; species Agapornis roseicollis. The sequence continues at coordinate 30,448 of NDXB01019397.1, forward strand.
TTAAATATTATCAAACTTTCTTCTAAAACCACAGGTAACGTAACTTGTTTTTTTAGCTCTCAATTTTTAAGGGCTCTTACTTGGGTTTGGATCCAAGGCGACTGTTAAAAATGAACAAGAAATAGAAAGCACATTTAAAAACCTGTTTTGTGTGGTACACTCTGTCTTCCTCGCTGTGTCTCTAATACCATGCTCTGCACCAGTGAAAAGTGTCACCAGTTGGAAGTCAGTCCTGCTTCCACAAGAGCTAAAGACAAATTTCTTCCTTAATGGAAATGAAACTTGGTCTTTTTATAGAGTATTTCATTTTCATGTTAAACTTATAGCTTTTTCTGTTCATTCTTCATTAGCTATCAATTCCAGCCTGGGCTCAGAAATTGCAGGAGCTGAAGGAACCATATGTTTGAGATTATATTTTAGGAAAACTTTTCTGATTTGTCAAAATTCCTTTGAACTAGGTTCCTGGCATGTTCCTCTGTAAATATTTGAAATGAGCTATCTGTGTACCAAAGAACTGAAATATGTGAAATGTCTTCTAAAAAATTTATGATACAGCAGCATAATTGGAGGTTTATTAAATTTCAGTTTGACCCTTTAAAATTAATCAACAGGAAAGATGCAGTAAAATGCTTTTAATTCCATATGTAGCAGAAGGTATATCAGCTAGCCTATGTACTTTTACCTTACAAATGGATCAGCTCCAGTGCCAAGAGCAGCTTAGTTCTGTAAGCTAACAGGTCTGCTTAGCTTGGTATGACAGTGGGGCTTTGGTTGGGTTTTTTGTTCCCCCCAGTTTTTCTCTATGATTTTAGCTATTTTGAAAATCTCTATAGGGCGTTATCTTGTGGAGTACATACATAAAAAGAGAACTGGAGACAGGAGTATCCATACCTATAAGAAGGAAATTTTCTGCAACAAGCTGGAACTGTTTGAAGCATTTATTGGGGGATGAATACTTTAAATAAGAAAAAGGCACATAGAATTTCTTTTTTTTTTAGCCCATTATCCTAAACTGATTTCTTCATCCCTCTAAAAAATGCTGTTTTTCCAGAAGCTGGAACACCTACCCAAGAAATGTAGTTGGATACACAGTACTAATGTGGACAGGAAAAATGGGATGCAACTTACAAATGCAGGCAGACCTGTAGGAAGGTCTGTGTCCATCTAGGATGCTCTGTGGGATCTACCCTTATCACCTGAGAGGTGTTCCACAGAAACAGTAGATTTCAATGTGCAGCTTGCTTCATAACCAGGACAGTGACTTAAATGTAAAGATTTATGCTACAAAAAATGTATATGTATTGTCAGAAATGTCCCCAGCAATTTGAGAGGTCTTGGGCTGTGACTGCAATCCAGGCAGCAGGTCTTCCCCTTCATAAAAGAGACACAGACTTTCACTGAAAGTATTCAAGGTATTGCCTGTTGTCTTGCCCTCCTCCATGTGTCATGAAGCACTTGTTTCATTTACAGCTGTCTGGACCATGTTATTCCTCAAAATGTATGCTGTTCTCCGAGGCAACTAGGGAAGCTGGGAAATGAATAGTTAGCAAAATATTTTCAGAGAGTGCCTGAAAGCTGCTGGAAGGATTTAAAAGCATGATTCATTTGCATAGGACTCATTAATTTTGATGATACATTTTTGAGGACAGTACTTTCCCATAGTCACATAGCTACAATCAGTTAGACCAAATAAAAAATGTTATTCAATATTGAGGCAAAATGATCTTTACTGAGTAAAAATTGACATGTTTTCACAGAAGAACACAATAACACGCTATATACTATAATGGTCCTAGTCTCCCCATTTTCTATTTGGATGGTTGGCATAATTTCAAAGACCAGATTTGCCATAATCATTTATCTGGCTTGCCTACACATAAATTATCATATTGTGGCCTGTTTCTGTACAGGCTTCAAGATCTCTCCAGTCCAGTGATTCTTATATGGGTTGTTTTGCTTAGATAGCAGTAGGCAGAATTCAGGTTATAAGGGAGGACACAAAATAGTGCAAACATACGTTTTCAAAATACCCAGGAATAAATACACCTGGCAAAGCAAATAAACATGTATTTTACACCTATTGTTTCAAAAAAAAAAAAACCCACATGGTTCTGTAGAAATTAATCACAGATTAATTCTGTAACAAAACAAGAAAAAGAAAAATGCTCATAATGTAGATAACAGCAAGAGAGACTTGATTTCAAAACAATCTACAACCACAACGACTACTTGATTTTGTGAAAGTTAAGAACAAATGGATCAAACATAGGTAGTACAGGCAGTGGGAACCATCTTTTGCATTTTTAAGAGAGTGCATTATCTTCCCTAAATTCCCAAAGCCTTTGAGATTTTCCTTAGTGGAAAAAAGCCACTGTTCCAAATTACAGCTTCTAAGAAAATGGTATGCTGCCAGGACTTCACACAGGAAAATAACTAGTCCTGGGATTGAAACATATCCTTTTTTTAAAGGAGACTAAAACTCTGAACAAACTGTGCTCATTCACTTTGTGAAGATCTACCCTTGTGATCTAAGGAGGTTTTGCTAGCCATTTCCTGATAGATGTTATGCAAGTGCTGTATGTGCTCTCATTTGGTGACTTGAATGCCTTCAGCTGTGTTTAAGGTTCATCCAAAGCTCAAAATAGAGAGCAAATTTATCTTCTGCTGGCAGAAGTGCTGCACTTGCTTTTGAAACATTAATCCTGAACAGAGAGTAGCCAACTGAGAAGATTTATGAAGCTCTTAAATACATGCCTTCAGTTGTGGTAGTTTGAAGGCTGAGACCTACTGAATCTTTGGTATGCAAAACCTTCAGATGAGAGCAGATGGGATGGGATGCAAGAGTTTGAATGTTAAAAGAGAAACACCTAAACCTTTATAGAGTTAAGACAGAATTGAAAGATTAGTTGTCAAACTGGAAACAAAGTAAGTCTGGGTGTTTCTTTCTTTGTGTATGATTTCCACATATTAAGCACTCAGAATTCTGCATTTCAAAGTGAAATTATGAATTGTGTTGAACTCCTCTCCTACAGCTTTTCAAATGCTTTAGATGCTATATGCAATAAGCAGAAAGGGCAGGAGGTGCTCAGCCTGAGAGGGTGTAAGACATACCTCATGCTCAGTATGGCAAATGGGATCCTCACCAATGGCAAAATGTGGTGCTTTTGGGCAGGAATACTTGAGCTCTGAGCTGTATAACGAATTTATAAATGGCATCTAGATTAAGCAGTTTAAAATTAGCTGGCACATCTCATTATACTTTTGTAACTTGTCTTCAGTATAGATGTATTCGTAGTAGCTGTCTGAGGTTATTACTTAAGAAATGCAGATTTTTTTTCAGTATTCAAAGTATCCTTTTTAACAGTTTTCCAGCTCTGGTATTTGCAACTCTCAAGATTAGCTTTGTACCTTTAGGTGATGAGACATTTTTTCACCTTCTTGATTCTGAAATCAGTCACTTTAAATTACTATTTGACTGGCAACACAAGAATGAAAACACAGTTTAAGCTTTCCTTAACAGGTGATTCAAGGTTGAAACACAATTCAACACATCTAAGAGAAAATAAAATTGGGTTTAAAGATCATGGACACTATTTCCCAAATGTTTTGGAGCACAAGGTACAATTGAAATTTGAACAGAGGCCAAACATTCAGAGAAAGGAAGATGCTCAGATGATAATGGGAATAACCTCCCTGTGTACAGTATGAAAGTCATTAGGAATATGTCACTTAGGAATATGTCAATTTCTGGGGAGAGCGGCTTGAGAGAGGACGCCTGGATCAGCGGAGCAGAGGGATCAGCGTCCAGGAGCCTCACCTCAGAGCGGCAGGAGCCAATGAGGAGGGAGCCTCAAGTCCTTGACAGGACTTGCCCAGGAGCCGGCATCTCAGCTCACGCGGTCAGCTGACTCACAGGGGGCGGAGCCAGGAGGCTCAGCAGCAGCTGTGAGTGGTTAAAAACCTGCTCAGGGAGTGTGGTGAAAAGAGCGGGAAAACAGAGTGGGTGGAGGCAGTTTGAGCAGGCTGCCCGCCTGGAGCACAGGAGGAGGAAGGACTGCTTGCTTGTGTGAAGAGACGTAGGTGGAGCGATGGACCAGCTAAATCATGGTCACAACACGATCAACAGTTGCTGTGAGGAATAACGTGGGTACCCAGACTGAGCCTGCCTGCAGACATGTGGCCGTGCAGGTATCTGCTGCAGAGAATGCCTGAGCCTGGCACTTGTCCTGGAGGGAGCCAGGGACACTGCTTGTGTGTGGTGTGAGCAAGTAACTGCTCTGCTCAGGCAGGTGGTGGAACTGAAGGAGGAGGTAGAAAGGCTGAGAGCCATCAGAGAATGTGAAAGAGAAATAGATTGGTGGAGCCACAGCCTAAGGCAAGAGCAAAGGGAAATGGTTGAACAGGTGATGGATCCCCTTCCCTCCTACCATCGAGCTGAAGGAGCGAACTTAAGGGACGGGGAGGTATGGAAGGAGGTCCCTCCTCAGAGAGGTAAGTGAAAACCCTGGAAATCCCTTCCTCCCTCCCAGTTGCCCTTGAATAACAGGTACGAGGTCTTGGAAGTACAGGACNGAGCTGAAGGAGTGAACTTAAGGGACGGGGAGGTATGGAAGGAGGTCCCTCCTCAGAGAGGTAAGTGAAAACCCTGGAAATCCCTTCCTCCCTCCCAGTTGCCCTTGAATAACAGGTACGAGGTCTTGGAAGTACAGGACCAGGTAAATGGAGATGGAGGGGTAGATCTACCTAGCGAGTCACTCAGGGCTTGTCACTCACCCCCATGCCTTAGAACTTCCTCCACCAAGAAGAAAAAAGGAGTAATTGTGGTGGGTGACTCCCTTCTGAGGGGAACAGAAGGGCCCATTTGTCGACCAGATCCATCCCACAGGGAGGTCTGCTGCCTACCTGGGGCTCAGGTTAGAGATGTTAAAAGGAAACTCTCTGATCTGTTGCACCCCTCTGACTACATCCGCTGCTGGTTTTTCAGGTTGGCAGTGATGAAATGATTACAAGGGGTGCAAGGGAAATGAAGAGAGACTTCAGGGCTCTGGGGTGGCTGGTTAGAGGGTCTGGAGCGCAAGTGGTGTTTGCTTCCATACCTGTTATGAGCAAGGATGAAGGGATAAATAGGAAGAGTGTGAGGATTAATGTATGGCTACGTGACTGGGGCCAAAGACAGGGTTCTGGCTTTTTCAATCATGGGCTGCTATATGAGACACCTGGTTTGCTGGTGGCAGGTGGGATACAGCAGTCCCAGAGGGGGAAAGGTTTTTGGGGCAGGAGTTAGCAGGGTTCATTGGCAGGGCTTTAAACTAGATATGAAGGGGAAGGGGAGATAACTGGGCCTGTTAGGGACAAGCCCAAGAGAAACATGCTGGGGCTTGCAGGATGGCGGACTAGGGATGACTCAGAAGCCATTGTTTCGTTTGAGGGATTGGATAGATGTTTAGACCCTGTCCCACAGGGGAAAAAGGGCACTAGAGCAAGAGTGAGCAGAGCTCACTCACAGAGCTTTAGGTTAGATTCAAAATGGGAGGGGGCTGTAGCTGGGTTTGAACTAGTGGGGCGTTGTTCTAGTATTAATGTAGACCAGAAGGCTTCCTGCCTCCTGAGGGTGCCATTAGTGCGCTCTGCTTGCTCCCTGAAATGCCTGTATACCAATGCATGCAGCATGGGGAATAAACAGGAGGAGTTAGAAGTCTGTGTGCAGTCTAAAGGTTATGATCTGGTGGCAATTACAGAGACATGGTGGGACAGCTCGCATGACTGGAATGTGGTCATGGATGGCTATGTCCTTTTTAGGAAAGATAGGTCAGCAAAGCGAGGTGGTGGAGTTGCTCTTTATGTGAGAGAGCGACTAGAATGTGTTGAGTTCTGTCCAGGGGCAGATGATGAGCAAGTGGAAAGTCTGTGGGTACGAATTAAGGGGCAGGCTGGTATGGGTGATATGGTTGTGGGGGTCTTTTATAGACCTCCTGATCAGGAAGAAGGAGTTGATGAGGCTTTCTACAGGCAGCTGAAAGCAGTCTCATGACTGCATGCCTTGGTCCTCATGGGGGATTTTAACTACCCCGATATTTGCTGGAAAACTTACATGGCCAATCATTCACAGTCTAGGAGGTTCCTCCAGTGCATTGATGATAACTTCTTA
>NDXB01019398.1:0-36697 GCA_002631895.1 Agapornis roseicollis
CATGGTTTAGTGTGAGGTGTCCCTGCCCATGGCAGGGTGCTTGGAACTGGATGATCTTAAGGTCCTTTCCAACCCTAACTGTTCTATGATTCTATAACTGGGGCACAGGAGAGGCTTTAACTGACTTGATATGATTTCACAAAAAACCTGTGGTGGGACATGGAGTAGTATTTTGTAACAAAGAATCAGAATTATCAACCTGGAAGGGCTACCTAGAATATATTTATAGTGTTGAAGTTCTTGAGGGGTTCGTTGGTTGGTTGGTTTCCAAAAAAGAGTTATTCCGTCTTCATTATTCCAGTAGTTTCTTGTGCAAAAGTTCAAAAATGAAGCATTTCAGCTTGAGAGAGGGTTGGCAGCCAAATGAAACAGTCTTCAAAACTTCAGCTTTATACACCTTAATACCTAAACATACTCTAGCGTAGCTAGAGCCACTGGGCTTTAGATAAGCTCCACAGTCTTACAGGTTTGCCCAAATCAGTGTTAGCTGGGGATGCTGAGGTAGGACTTGCCACATTCCAAACTAAATGTATTTTTCCACTGCCAGGAGAACTTTGCCAGAGTTGTCCTCATTTGCCATCCATTGGGGTACACAGAGAGAGCTCACAGCCCTATGTCCTTTAGTAGCATCAGGTTGTTATCGATGGAGGAGCCCTGCCTCAGACTCGGGTTGGAATTGCTGCAGGTGCATGGGCTCCTCCAAAGGCCAGTGGATAAAAAGAAAGCAGCTGTGGGACTTTGTCATGTCAGATGGTTGGAATCCACTTAGTGACAAGTGAGCTATGAAAGACAATTATGCCTTCAGCTACACTAGTGAGTACTGGTGTTAAGATAGTGGAAAAAAATGACCCATTGCCCAACAACCCCTGATTTGTGACTTGTTGCATCATTTGAACGGTGTTTAAACTTCTTTCTTTTGTATAAATATCTTTCCACATTTTTTCCCAGCTTTACACACTCAGTTATTCTTTTTATGTGACTGAATACTGTGGATTCAATTCTTCTCTCTCCTTTGAATAGTCATCTCTTCATAAGCCATCCAATATCTGAGTCTGCCCATTCTGTTCGCAGCCTCAGCTTTAGTCTGTGCTGGTGGCCATGTGAGGGAAGCACACATGGAGTCACAGAGTGAGTGCTGCTCTGTGAAACCTCCCCTGGAAAAATACTCTCTGGGGTAGGGTTGGTAAAGCAGTGGCACATCAAGCACTGGGAGATGAAAATCACTGTGCACCAAGTGATGTGTCTCAAAATCATTCACAGAATTAATTGCAGAGCAAAGAAGAAACAACACAGATTGGACAACACAGATGTTTAATGAAACCCTTTAATGCTCGTTCCATGTTGGCATTTTGTAGCTTATGCCAAGTGGATGTTGAGTCTTTCTCTTGTCTTCTAATGAATTAATGACTTAGTGTAACTAGCAGGTTTTCTCTGTAGCAGTAATGCTCCAGTGCTTTGATTTTGTCAGACTGCTCAGTCAAGCACTTCTCTATATGTTACTCTTCAAAGGACTGTTTCTCATCCATGATGTCTTGAATGAAGCACCATCTTTATCTATGAACACTAAGGTAATGCTGATCAGTGGTCAAGTTCTGTTTTAACATTAGCCAAGCCATGGTTCTTGCTCAATCCTCTTCTTGTCCATATGAGCATACTCTGTGAGAACATCTTTCTCAGTGTTCAGGTTAACTGTTTTATCCTTTTGGCTCTACCAGTTCAGCTTGGATGATTTTCTTATTTTCCCTTAGAAATGAAACTGGATTCTTTTCATTAATTTTACTAACACAGAAAGTAAGTCTAAACCTCAAGTGTGATGAAAGGAAAAAAAGACTGGTCAATCAGAGTACTTTTTGCTCATCTAAAGTGGGATGTGATTGCTCCTGCAGCTGCTGGGTACCTATTGTAGGCTGTTCTTACAGACATCATATTATCTACCACATTCACTTCTGTAGGTACAATTGTGTTAAAATGGCAGCTTTAAATATTTCTTCTGAAACAAAATCTGTTCTCTAATAATACACAGAGATGGTAATTTACTGTGCTCAGTGCCTGATGTGTGTGTCCTGATCTACCCCAGCTGTTCTGTACGAAAGGGAGATGAGAGTCACGTCTGTGCAACCAGGTCAGTCACAGATGATACCTGGACACATTAAAAACGAACAAACCCATCCCTGTGTCTGTAACCTATAAGAAGAGACACTGAAGGTGCTAAATATTAATTTTGCCTTTTAGACCTGCTTATATTCAGTTTAGAAGGAAAACAGGCCCATTTATTGCTTCTATTATACCTCTTCTGTGGACAGATGTGAACGTATGGGGAGCTAGAAAGAAATAGAGTGCAAGGCAGCGATAAGTGTATTCATGTCTATTTCTTTTTACAGCAGAAAACCCGTAAAGGCCTTTTGGGGTTTTCCAGTATGTTGCCGTCAAAATATTGTTGTACCTCAGCATTTTTCAAATAGTGAGTTGCCATGCCCCACCTCTTCAGAACTGACATTTTTTCCTTGGATTTTTACGATGTGTTTGCGCTGTTCATAATTACATTAATGGAAAAGCTTAGCTGCTTCAGCTCTGGCATTCGTAGCTCCCCTCTCCAGCTGGACAGCGGTTCTGGCTTCGGCTGCATTGGTAACACAGAGCCCATCGGCTCAGTGAAGGCGGACGTTCCTTCTGCTTCTCCATGGGCAGGAGAATACAGGAGCTGTCCTGGAGAAGGGCAAGAACTCTTTCCTGAGCAGATGAGAGCTTTCTGCTTGCATGGATCAGACTTCTGTGCCATTTGCAGAGCTGCTCCATAGCACAGATTTTAAGGTGTGTAGTTGAAATGCACCTTTAAATTTCATGTTGGTGGCATGTAGAAGCCGTAGGTAGTTACCAAGCTCTACCCCTTTCATCCACAAGAGCTAAGGAGAATCATCTGTCTATGTACTACTGCTCTGCTTTCAGCAGGACATGTTCCCTTGCTCCAAATAATCCTGTATCAAATGGAGCTGGTTTTGGCTTGGTGCTCCATCCTGACTGTGTAGTAGGCTTGGCAGACTTTGAGAGGCTTAAGGCAGATAAAGATCTTGCCATGATCAAAGAGTAATTGCTGTTGACAGCAGACATTAAAGGTAATGTCTATGTCTGGGAGTATGGGTGAGCACCAGCCATGCTGTGCTCCTGTTACACACTTACTCTGGCAATAACACATTCCACGTGTGTAGAAACAAATTCCTTTCCCTGCATTTAAAACTAAGCAGTTGCATGTAGACAGATCTCTCCCTTGATCTGAGTAAAATTAACTAAGTAGTAGTTAGGTGTCCAACAAAGCAGAACATGGAAGAGCAGCTTTGATGAGAAGAAATGATACATAAGGGGATATAGTTAAGAAAGTCTATTCTAAGAAGAATTTTGTTAAGCTTTTATGGTTAAGAAACTGTTCGGATCTTGGCTTTTCCTCTTTCCCATACCTCCTATAGTTTATCTACTTAAAAATTCAGTTTCCTGATTTTATTAGCCAGTAGGAAAAACTCCTCTTGTTGATGGCTTCTGTCATTCCAGAGGTTTAGAGCTTCCACTGCCAATACAGACTCTGAGACCAGTGGGAGGGCTAAAGTAGCATTGGTGGTCAGTCCTGACATGGCTACCGCTCATCTCTTCATGGATCTATTATCAGGTTAGCTTAGAAGGTTTACAAGGAGCTCAACCCTTCAGAATTGGAATAAAACAGAATAAATGTAATTTTGACTAATGCAGGTAGCATTAAATGATCAATAGCCAGCTGTCAATCCTTCAAGGAGATTCCCATCTCTTCAGAAAGTCCTCATAGAATCCCAATTGGAAGGGGCCTTAAGGGTCACCTGGTCCAACCTTTCTAGGCAAAGCATGACCTAAATTAGTTGTTCCAGCACCCTGTCCATCCTGTCCTCTCATGTCCCCTGGTCTGTCCATACTGGAGAGGGAAAAATGCTGCTGTAGTGGTGAACATCCTTGGCAATATGATTCCTTACAACAAATTAACTAATTATGCTAAATCATGAGAAATACTTATCTGAATGGACCTGAGGAATTCTTCCTCCATTAAGGAGATGGTGGCTAAAATCCTGGGTGAAAAGATGTCTGTAAGTAAAGGATGGTTTGCAAGGAAGATAGGAGCTGAGTGTTGAATACTGCATATCAGAAACCAGTTTTCCTTTTCTATTATAGAGGAATAGCGGGTGGTGAACTGGAGGTTCACAGAACCTTTCTTCTCTAATGAGAAATGTATTTTAAGAGGGTCATTTGTGGCACACTTCTGTCCAAGAATGACAAAGCAGATGGTGTGGTCCATTTTAAATGTCAAATAATCATAAGGGATATTTCTGGAGCTAGGAAAAACAAACTTCTGATATAAGTTCTGTGTTGTTAAATGTGTTTATATATGCAGAGTCTTGTAAAATGTGACTGGATGCCTTTGGGTTCTGCTTTTTGCTGCAGTTATCCATGTATTTACTGATAGTTTTTGGGGACTGTTCCTCAGCTATCCACCCAGTGCTTTGACGTAACAATTAGCCATGGCCAGAAACCAGATGTGAGATGGGTGTGCTTCTGCTTCTCATGGTTTAGGAATTTCTAGGCTGGCTTATGATGCTTCCTGCTAATACATCTGATGTCAAGGTTTGAGCTGAGGAAATGGTCTGCCTCTAAGCCACATGATAATTACAACTTTTGGTTGCTGTCCAGAGCTTACTGGGAAGAGCTCTCTGTTCCTTTGTGCCCAAAGGTGCACACATATGATGTTTCTTGGGACTAGTCTGCATTAAGTGACTGTCTCTTGGTCACTTTGGACGGCAGAGACCTGACCGCAGGTCTTCTGCCAGTGCCCTCCACTCCTTTCTCCCCACATAGCTGACAGCTGGCTCAGATGCCAACTCTTCTGAAACCTTATGGATCTCAGGGGAGCTGCCACAAACTGCAGACAGCTCAAGCCATCCAGCGTTTCTTCTTCCAGAAAGTTCTGAGTTAGCAAATAAGTTATGAATGCCACCTGTGTTTTCAAAATGTGGTGGGCTCTCAAGGTACTTTCTCCCCCTTTCTGCATTGCCCTGTCCTTTTACAATGCACTGTTGAAGTTACAGATCCAAAGACTCTCTAAGTGTGCTCCTTTGTGGAATAAAAATTATTTTCAGATTGATTTAATGATACATGAAGGCCAGGTTGGATGGGGCTTGGAGCAGCCTGCTCTAGTAGAAGGTGGCCCTGCCCATGGAAGGGGTTGGAACTGGATGAGCTTTATGGTTCCTTTCAACCCAAACCATTCCATGATGAGTCTATGAGTACTTTTAGGGCTGTTAATGCAGAGCTCTCTGATGGTCCTGGGAGAGTTTCCAGCTTTGGAAGTCAGGCACTCTGCACTGCTATTAGCTGGGAACTTTGGAAGTCAAGTGCTGACTGCTCAGACCTGTAAAACCTAAGAGACCTCACATAACCAAATGTGTTTTGAGTTCCTGCAGACCAAGCTATCTTGGTATGCATTTCAGCAGTGCACCACTCTGGAAGTTGTTACTGACTTTTTCTCATCTGCAGTCTTAGTACCAGAGCCACTAAAGGTGCTTTTCCATGCTTTAGGTATTGATGGATCTGGTTTTGCAAAATGTTTGTTATTTTTCATTTTCCTTTTCCTATTATTTTTTTGTCCTTTATTACAATTGTGTTTCAAAGGCTCACTTTGTGACTGATTTTAGTGTTATGTATAAATTCACTGTTCTGGTCTTGGACTTGTTTGGACTGAGCAGGTGGTACATGAAGCCACGTAAGACAGCCACATAAGCTGTCATACTATGACACTGATACGATGTCATGCTGTGATGCTGAAGAACTTAATGTTGTGTAAAGTAAGCAAGGGTTTTCTTGTTTTATGCATATCTAATATGTGAGCAGCAAACTTCTGCTACATAGCCTGTATTTGTAGGTAACCACCAGCATCAGGTTAGCTTAGTAGAGCAGGTTGCTGAGGACTCCTGACGATGTGTATTGAGCTCAGATAAAATCTGGATAAAATCTCAGTATTTGGCTTTAAGAGGCTTGAAGCTACAGAATAACTTTTCCATGACAGCTTTTTGCTGTCTTGAGGATGTCATGTTTATGAGTGCTATACAGACCACTGGGGAGGGTGAGATGACACATTTTTGGTTTTTGGTCATTTCTCTTGTCCCTGGATGCAGACACAGAGAAGATTAACAAAATAACATAAATAGACAGAGCTTTTTAGCTGCAAGATCTGAGCATTGAGACTGGGAAAGAGGGCAGAGAAAAACTCAGGAAGAATGCCTGTCCCCACCCTTAACACACGTGCTGAGAGATGGAGAAAACACAGAGCGTCAAGAAGCATGAATTAGGAGAGAAAGCAATTATGGAAACCTGTATTCATCCAGTGGTTAGTAAGTAGAAGAATGCACAGCACCTATGTAGTACAACTTTAGGAGAGACATTACAAGCTGGCCTACTTTCCTGTCTTTGAAAATCGCATCATGGAATTGAATTGCTGCAGCATACAGCCATCCTTGGAGGCACTTTGTATGTTAACACACTCACTGAGATAGGATAGACATTGATCTCTGTTCCAGACTGATGTTTCATGATTCTTCCTTCCTCCTTCTTCTCAGGAGACAGTGCAACATAATTCCTGTTAAGAAAACTGCTATTAATGCTAGGCACTAAAGCTGTGCCTAATCAATGCAGGTCACCCTAAGCCAAGGCAGCAGATGTCTTTAATATGCATCTGGTGTCCTGGAAAGACATCACCTCGCTCCTCAGTGCATGGTGTGACTTTGAGTGAATGAGAACCGTGACTGTGGGCAGGTTTATAGTGACACTGCACTAATCTCTGCTGGTACTCACATGTACATCTTAGAGGCTGTGTGTTCGCTTACTTGCTGGGTTTTCTTAGACATGAGGGAAGCAGTCAGGGCTGTAGCCATCTGATTCTGAAGATATACCGTTATTTCTTAAGCAAGGAAGCATATATGAGAAACATATATACATAGAGAGAGAGAGAGAGAGATACAGAGAGAGAGGGAAGTTATTACAATGTCTTCTCTTCCATATATTTTTCTCTCNAAGATATACCGTTATTTCTTAAGCAAGGAAGCATATATGAGAAACATATATACATAGAGAGAGAGAGAGAGAGATACAGAGATAGATAGAGTTAGATACAGAGATAGATAGAGATACAGAGATAGATACAGATAGGTAGGTAGATAGATAAATAGAGGTATCAGTGCAGTGTACTGATACTGCTGGTATCAGTGGCAGTGCATCATAAAATTCAGCCCATATATTTTACAATATAAAATCAGATTGTAAGAATCTTCCATGCTTAGGGTTCTCTTTAGGTATTCTGAGGTTTGCCCAATGACAACTCATGAAATTAGACCTGAGCAGATCCCAACTTTATGTAATAGTAGGGGAAGAGGCAGAGAGTCATTCTTTTAAAATTATACTCTAGGAAAGATACGTTCTGTAACCCAGAATGTCTTTTTGGTCTCTTTTTTAATACAGGAAAGCATACAGCAGGGGTACAGTGATGCCCAGTTTTTGATGTAGGTGTTTTATGTCAAAAGTTGTTTCTGAAAAAGGATTTAGAAGGGAGGTAAATGTTCCCGGCCTGTAGAAGGGTTCACAGATATATCTGTTGATCAGAAAGTTACCATCTGATTCCAGCAGCATGGTTCTAGGTCTCTAGAGGTGGCACAAGGTGAGGTCAGCAGCCATGGTTTTCAGCAAAACATGATGACAAAGCATGTGGGGGAGATCTCCTTCTGAAAAAAAAGGAATGTGTGAGAAAAGAAATGCCTCCCTGAACATGTGCATACACCACTGTGTGTTCTCCCTTCCTACCCAGATGTTTGCAGGACTGCTTCACTTGGGGAAAGACTAATCTTTTCCTGACAGGTGAGGTCGTGGTGTGAAAGATGAGGGTAAGCATCAAAACAAGAAAAAGGAGGAGATAACGAAACAGCTAATTCCAGAATGGGATTAGGAAGGATTAGTCTGTCTAGCACAAATCCCCAGAGAGGCAGACTGGTTTCCTCTGTGTGTAACAGAGAATATTGCTGTTTGGTAACAGTCACCTCTTGGCTGTTTCAGACACGCAGCACTACCGGATAGATTAACTTGCAAAGAACTTTTGTTCTCAGATGATTCATTTAAATAATTCCCTTCAGTAAGCATTGCTGTGATCTCTCCCCACTCATAGCAAGGGGGTTGTTCCTTGAACTTTTCCTTGTGTCTGAATTGCTTATTCTGTACTCTAGAGAAGAGTTTTATCAGGAAAGATGGATTTCTCCACCATGTGGTGACAGCAGCTCCAACATGAAGGTAAAGGGGTGTCCAAAGGCACTCGTGTGGCATTCAGGTAGCACATCTGCAGCATTGCCTACATGTCAGCTGTTCTTCTCAGCACTGAAACCACCCTTGGGTGTAAATGGTTGCAGATGTTCAATAGAGTTATGCTAGCTTCAAGTAGCTGAGGGTTTCCTAAGCCATGGTTTAACACACAGATTATGGTGCATTTTCCTGCGAATGCCAATTTTCTTTACACTCCGTTCCATGCAAAACTTGTAATCATGCCCAGGGGAAGTCCCAGCCTGTGTGTTTTTCAGCCGTTGTCTAATGACCTCCAGAGGTTTAGCTGGGGTTTGTGACATGGGAACCAATAGTGTGTGGCAGTATCAATAGGTAAAGCCCATTTCCTAGCACTGCAGATGTCTTTCCCTTCCAAACCTGGGAAGGTCTCAGCATGGAGAGGAGATATAGTTTTCACTACAACTCCATAGTAAGCATTGGGGTTGGCTTTGTAATTAGTCTTACTTGGAGCACTGTGATGCACAGTCCAGATGCAAACTTGAGCAGCTTTTTGTAGAGTGGATTAGACAAAATATCTAACGTGTTTGTGTCCACCTACTTTTATGAGAATAATAATGCCATCTCCTGAACGGAGCACGTTTGAGGAAGCTTTCTGTGCTGTTCACTAAAGTTATCTGCTACTCTCCCTTCCATGTGCCTCAGCAGAGGGCAGCAAACACAGAACAGACTCTTAAGAATCAGCCAGAATTAATTGTGATCCATTATGATAAATAACTTGAAGTTGGTCAAAGTGTTTGGAATGGACTTCAATGCTATGAAAAGACACATTGACTCTGTGAGCTCTTCTAAAATTTCCACTAGTGTCCCAACACTCAGCTGAATCATGAGCAATGGCACGAGGAAAGTGGTTAAATGACTGGGCTATGGGAATGTTGCATCTTGTCATTTTGGGCTATTTTCTCCTGTGTCACACTGTCATCCCTTTGCCCTTATGTCCTGTTAAGTGCTTGGCAATGGGTGTAGATTGCAGCATTTGCCAAAGGAGCTGTCATTAGTACATGTAACCGAGGCTTGGTTCTGATTGTTTGACCCCCTTAAGTGCTGGGTTATGGAAAACAGACAAGTGAGAACATATAAAGTAGGTGAATTTAGGGAGAAGATCCCACTGTTTCACTTCCCAATGAGGCATGATGCTTGCTGGGTCCTTACCAGCAAGCTGTAACTTGAGTGGGGCCAAGAAGAAAACTGGAGAGGGCCTTTTGACAAGGGCCTGTAGGGAAAGAACAAGAGGACTTTAAACTGACAGAGGTGAGATTGAGATTAGACAGGGAGAAGTTCTTCACTATGAATGGTGGTGAGGCCCTGGCACAGTTTGCCCAGAGAAGCTGTGCCTGCCCCATCCCTGGCAGTGTTCAAGGCCAGGTTGGACAAGGGCTTGGAACAACCTGGTCTGGTGGAAGATGTCCCTGCCCGTGGCAGGGGGTTGGAACTGCTTTAAGGTCCCTTCCAGTACAAACCAGTCTGTGACTCTGTGAATACCCTCAGAAGTCCTGGTACATCTCATGGAGTATACTGCATGCCAGGTCAGGTAAAACAGTTGAGTTTTCACCACCAAGCCCAGTCGGGGGGGGTTTAGGACTTCTGTGGAAAGAAATACGTAAGTTGCATTTCACGAGGCGGAAGGCTCAGAGCCTGATGTTTCCAGTTCTTTTTTTTTTTTCTTGGCCAAAAATGGTCATTCCATTTCTTCCTAAAGTGAGGTTCTGGTTTGGTTTTGGTTTTCTTTCCTTGCTTTGTTGGTAGTGCACACGTGAAAAATATTCTGTGGGTGTGCATGGAAAAAACTGGCGCATTAAGGATCCCCTCTGTGTGCGGAAGGTGGCTGCATATTAGAGTGGGTGCGAAATCTTTTCCGACTTGCTCTGCCTGTTCACATGCACACAAAAAAAGAGATTCTCCTCTTTGAACTGTGAAACCACCTACTGAAGAAGCAAAGTGATGGCCAGGCCAATGGGCAGTTGGTTCTTCATGAAGCCATCTCAAGCAATGCAATGATGCTGCAGGTACGTTTCCTCTGGACACTGCAGTCAGCAGTGCCACCAGCTGCAGCAGGTTTTATAACTGGAGCTTGCCCATGAATTTCCCACTTGTGTGTGTCCTGGGTTCAGCAGTTGCAGTCAGTTTTTCTTCTCTTTAGTAGCTGTGTTTTGACTTAACCCGGGAACAAGGCTGATCAGGCCGATGTTTTTGGTTGTTGCTGAGCGATGTTTGCCCTGACCAAGGACTTTGTGAGCCTCATGCTCTGCCGGGGAGGAGGGGAAGCCGGGAGGAAGGAGGGACAGGACTGTACTGACAGGACCAAACTGACCAAAGAGGTATTCCATACCATAGCACGTCATGCCCAGGATGTAACTGGGGGTGATCCGGAAGGCCTAGCTCTCTCGGGGTGGTTGGAAGAGGTGGTCGGTCAGCACTCGGTTGGTGGGGTGCCGTGAGTTATCTGTTGTGGTTGATGGGATGTTGTATTCTTTTCCTCTATCATTATTATTATTGGTGGCAGCAGCAGTGATTTGTGTTGTACCTTAGTTACTGAACTGTTCTTATCTCAACCTGTGGAAGTTGCATTCTTTTGATTCTCCCCCCATCTCTCTGGAAGCAGGGGAGGGCAAGAAAGGGGGGGTTGAGTGAGTGAACGAGCTGCGTGGTTGGTTGGGTTTAAGCCACGACAGTGTGCCATCAAAGTTCACATTCCAGAGAGCCACAGGACTTGAAATTGAATCTTAAAGCCCTTTGCAGAGCTGGTCTCTCACCCATGGTGGTGGGCAAAGTGTTTGCAAACAACTGGAGGCAGCCTGACCATTTGATGTGGGGACTGGGGAGAGTTACTTATGTGCTGCTGCAAGCCCCTGTGATACTCAGAAGGGGTAGGCTTCCCAGCTGATTCAGCCAGCTGAAGATGCATTATGGTGTGGCCATCCAGCATGTGCTGCAGCGTTGGCCTGGTCCTGCTGTCCTTCCACAAGCAAAACTTATACCCACTTTACTGGAAGTTTTGCCTGGAAACATGTGAAGGGCCAGTCTGTGTACTTGCAACAACCTTGGCTTTCATCAGCTCCAGCGTAGAGAAAAAGGGCTTGAAAGCTCTGCTGTCATTTGGGGAAATGCTCCCTTTCAGTACGAGTCAACACAAGTGGAAGTCTTCTATCCATGGGATGCAGATTTTTTTTTGCCAGGTTCATGGAGCAGAAAGAAATATGTATTTAAGTATTGTATCATCTCTTTCTTCTAAATGGAAGAGAGGAGGAATGGGGATGTTCCTTGCCAGTCATGGAGCCAGGCACAAGAAACCTGGCTCCCAGTGAGGACACCATAAGATGTCCAAACAGGCCTCTTGTTAATTCCTCATTGCCTGTTGGTGTGCTAGATTTAGGTATATTTAGGAAGATTTTAGGAAGATTTAGGTAGATTTAGGAAGAACTAAGTAACAGCTGTAACTTTTTTCCTCTTCAAAAGTCCATGGTGATCTTTCACTTTGCTGTCCTAAGTGGAAGAAACAGTTTCTGAGTGATTCCAGCTATAGGCTGTTCAACACATCCCCTTAAAAGCCAGTTCAGAATGGTTCATCTGAATCCTAACCCTTGACCAGTGTCTTCAAGGACCCACCCAGTGTTCTGTGACATTCACAGGGAAGAGTATTTCAAGGCCTGATTTGAGGCAGGAAATGCAGTGGGGGTAATTCTGAGTTAGAAAGTGAAGTATTTGGCTTAGATCTCCTTAGGGATGAATTTTATGCTTGAAATCACCAGTGTATGATATATTATAGAACCACATAGTTGAAGTAGTTTTTTCACTGGGTATCTGGTGATTTCCCCTCCTCCTGCACCACCAGAATAATCTCTTTAGAGTTCTTGATTTATTTTATCCAAGGAAATGATGACTCTACAGGTGAGGATGTTTCTGAAACACAGGTGAAGATGTTTCTGAAACAGAATCAGAATGGGTGTTAATGTCTTAATATTTCACAGAATCCCAGACTGGTTTGAGTTGGAAGGGACATTAAAGCTCATCCAGTTTCAATCCCCTGCCTCTAGAACACCTTCCACTAGAGCAGGTTGCTCCAAGCCTCATCCAAGCTGGCCTTGAACACTGCCAGGGATGGGGCAGCCACAACTTCTCTGGGCAGCCTGTGCCAGGGCCTCATCACCCTCACAGGGAAGAACTTCTTCCTTAGATCTCATCTCAATCTCTCCTCTATCAGTTCGAAGCCCTTCCCCCTTGTCCTGTCCCTACAGGCCCTTGTCTAAAGCCTCTCTCCAGGTTTCTTGTAAGCCCTTCAGTACTGGAAGACTGTTCCAGGGTCCCCAAGGAGTCTTCTCTTCTCCAGGCTGCACAAGCCCAGCTCTCAGCCTGTCATTTTCTTGCAGAGTCTCTTCTGGGTGTCCCTGGAGAGCTGAGTTCCTTATCCAGCAGAGTGGAGCAGCAGCTAAACAGCACCCTGAGGCGACGCAGGCATGCTGGTGATGACGACTACAACATCGAGGTGCTGCTTGGCGTGGATGACTCTGTCATCCGATTCCATGGCAAAGAACACGTTCAAAACTACCTCCTCACCCTCATGAACATAGTGAGTATCTTCCATAGTGCTGTACTGTTTGTTTTGGAATGACACAGGCTTTTATCTACTCTTTAGGAGTATCTAAGAGACCAAGGTAAAAATATAAATATGATCATTTTGTCTGCTGTTGGGTACAGGTCTCTCTTTTCAAGATGTTCCTTTGATCTTTTTCACAGTAGTTTTCTAGGATAATTCCAAGAATTTGGAAATAGTTGAGAAACAGTGGGGAAAATGTAAACTTGATACATGTGTAATAATTCCTAGCTTCTCCTGCAACACAGTTGTGAAGGAAGCCTGGTCAAAGGATAAACATGCTGTGCAAAAAGGTGTGCTAAACACCCAATGGCTCTTTGAAAGGAAACAGACCTTCTAGTAGTGTCTGTTCCCTAACTCGTGTGGCAATGCCCATATTCATATAGAAGCTGCAAAAAAACAGACACCTACAGAACTGCTTTATCATAGAGTGTGTCATGGGCTTAGCAAGGCGTTTATTTGGGTTTTGGTTTTGTTGTGGTTTTTTTGCCTATATGTACATTTCTGGCTCTAAAATCAATGGGAAAATACCATATTTAAAGATGAGTCTGGAGCTGCATGATCAGATTCTACGGAAATGCACATTACAGAAGAGCACAGCTCACACTGTGCATTAAAAGTCAGTTAATATACCAGCATTCAGTGCTAGAATTGCTCAAGCTTAAACATTTTCTGTTTTTTCCTATCTTAGAGGAAATCAGAAATAAAAACATGAAAAGAATGTAAAGGGGATGTATAATCCCTTGCAATGTGTGGCCTGTTCTTAAGCATGTAAGTGTCAAGCTTTCATAGAAACATCTCAGTGTGGTGGGGATCATAAGGTTTGCCAGAAATTCAAAACAATATGCTAAGGACAGTTTATAAGTAGGTTTACTATTAATAATGACTTAATGACTGTAGAAATTATTCTTGTATTTTTTGCACTCACTTTTGTATTCCTGGAGTAATTTAAAAATGATTCCTTAGGCTTACAAACAATCCTTGTGGCATTTATTTGCGTTCCATCAGCCACCATCACTCCTAACTGAGACAATTCAATCCTTTTACTATTGCATAGCAGTCAAAACACCTTCTACCCATCATCTCCAAACCCTATTTCAGGTCCTTTTAGCACACAGCATTCCCCTCCAGGAGGGACAGCCAGTGTGAACAGCACATAGAGTGTGTTCGGCCTTCAGTCTTTGCTTTGTGGTTAGTTCACGTGCTTGCACTGATAATTTTTTCTAGAGCATTTTCTGCTCCTAATGCCTTTCTGTGGTCCAAGCTTCGCACCATTTGCCTGCAGGGGCGTGCAGTGGGACGCCAATCCTCAGCACCACCTTTTAGATTAGATTAGATTAGATATTAGATTAGCTTCCAAAATAATGAGAACCAGCAGTATGAAAATGTAATCCATAGGATTTGAGAAGAGGAAAAAAATCTCCAAATGAATTTAAACCAGCAGAACTCTGTGTAGATTTGGAGCAAGTCTGTACAGAATTGCGCTGTGCTATAAATCTGGAGTAAGACATGCACACGCACTGTAACTGAAAACCAGAATTTAGTGTGTTGGGTTTACAGCCCGGAGCTGTGTTTGGTCTTGGTGCCTTTTCTACTGTTCATGCAATGGAGAGCATTTGTGGTTTAGGTCATTGTGGTGATTTTCATGCCGGGGAGCTACTCTCTAACAAGAAGGGGATAGATGCTGTAGAACCTTAGTTTGACAAGAAGGGGATGTTGAGTGGTGTCTGTGCATTTAAGGGTAACTTCCTCCCCTCCTCTGACACATGCACAGAAAGCCTTTGAGTGTGATGTGTTGGGAAGGTCGGGGTGAAGGTCTTTGAGGACAAACCAGCTGCTGAACCCGGGTTGCTCTGTGCATCACCTCTGAGATACTGGTGAATCAACCACAAGACTTTCATCACTGTGAATGTACATCTAGTAACTATCGTTCTGTTAGCAGAAGCTTCTTTTTTAGGCTTGAGGGAGTCAAAAATGTGCATGAGCAAGTCTTTGCTTATTCCTAGAAGATCATCAGCCACTAGGACTGCAGCTGGTGCAGTCAGTTCTGCTCAATTCAGCACAACTTGCCTGATTGATAGACATGAAACTGACTTTTGGTTCGGGTTTAGGTTTGGATCTAGTGGTGTGAAGGTCTAAGAACTAAACCTTGCATACCTAAAACTTGTGTCTTTTACTCTTCTTTATAATTGGAAGTTTAGATGAAAGGGGATTTGTGATTGGTGTTATGAGGATTCATGGGGATTTCTGCCAGGCTGGTGGTAACTCGCTGGAACTTGTCTTCCCAAGCAGGGAGATTAAGGGCACTTTTGCCTCATGTGCTGCAGCATATGCAAACTGGCTTCAAAAGAACAAATCTGATGAAGTGCAAATAAGCTGCATTAAATGGTATTCCTACAACCCTGTACCAAACCTGGTTATCCTGGGCACAATCCCATGTCAACACAACTGCACTGCTTTCAGTGCCAGAGCTGGCTTGCTGGAACCAACCCTGCCATGCCCTGGAGAACTTCAGGCCTTGGAGGTTCAGGTTCAGCTGAAGAAATCCCTGAGGTGTTTCTGTATGCTCAACATTCCTATGCACTCTTGGCTTGAGAAATAGGCTGGAAAATGCATCATCAGCAGTGTGTCTGACATGGATGTTACTGATCAGCACTGCGAGTCAGAAACCCAAATGTGATAATGAATCTAGCAATGAAATCTAGTGTGGTCCCTAGCTTTTCGGTGAAGCTTTACCATTATCTGACAGCCCAGGTTGGTAAAATCACCCGTTGGAGAGAATGGCATTCCCAGGAGCTGTTTTGGATAGCTCAGTGGCCTGCCCATCACTGGCGCATTACAGCTGAATGAGCACATGGGGAGTTGTAGCCTCCATCTCCCAGTTGGTAACAGTGTTGGCACTATTCTTAATCCCCCATGGAGCATCCCTGGGAGACCCTGCAGAAGTACAGTGGAAAGCAGCTAAGATCAGAAGGATACACTTAGTGGGCATTGGGTCATACTGAGGGATTCCAAGCAGGTTTGGACTTGGCAGTGCTTATATCTTTCAATTTTATATTTTTTTCTTGAAAATAACTCCAAATCAGCCATTAGAGTGATTGATGATCATTAGATTAATTAGAGCCATTAGATGATACCTCCATGCATCATTCATTCTCAAACTCCAAGTTGCTTTTGACAGAATTCCTCTTTTGGTGATCACTGTCCACTCAGCATTGCAGTTTTGTGGGCATCACCTTCTTTGTAAGCAAGTTTTAGTCAGTGAGAGCTTCATGTTGAGCTTCAATAAGAACAGACAGTGCTGGATAAGTCTAAATATTCTGTCATGGGTCTTCATGCATGTACACTACCCGCAGCTCTTTACCTCTCCATCACTTGCTCTTCTTTGCAGCTGTCCTGCTGCAGGTGTACCTGCAGCACAGGTAATTTTTATTGCTGGATGTGAAATAGGAGGTAATGTAGTTTTGGCAGCCATAGAAGCAAATGAAGTTTTGAATCCAGAAAGTTTGAGATGAAAAATTGTTATTTCATGTGGGTAACGAAATACTCTTGGTACAGTACTTGCAGGGGATCGTTCCTTTTCACCACATACCTCATGAAACAGCAATGAATCTTCATTAAAGGTGATTGCAGAATATTGTATTTTTAGTTTGAAAGCACTTAACTTGGTAAATAGCAGAGGTGTTACACAGTCCCAGACGCTTCCAGCTTTCCTTAAACACCTGCTGCTCCATCTGCTGGGAGTAGTTCTTAGTACCAAGCCTGTGCCAGCCAAAACCCTGTTTCCCTGGGAAGCTGTGGGTTAACTGCAGTAAAGATCCTTGCCTGGTTTGGAAGGAACAGTTTTGTAACAACCTACTTGTTGCTGTCAAGACTTTAGTAATAGAATAATAGAATGGTTAGGGTTGGAAGGGGCATTAAAGCTCATCTGTTTCTAACCCCTTTCACACTGGCACAGGTTGCCCAGAGAAGCTGTGGCTGCCCCATCCCTGGCAGTGTTAAAGGCCACGTTGGATGGAGCCTGGAGTAACCTGGTCTAATGGAAAGTGTTCCTGCCTGCGGGAGGGGGTTGGAACTGGATGAGCTTTAAGCTCACTTTCAACACAAACCACTCTGCGATGATTCTGTGACTCAGTCACAGCATACATACAAACTTGCTCCTTGTGGGAACCCTGTAGTGGAGCCCTTCAAAGCAATCCACAGAGAATGGAGTATAAGATGGTGTTGAGGAGACATTTTGAAGGCAACTTGACTCCTTAGGTTAATTCCATTCCACCTCTAAGAACGTCAGTCCTGCCAAACTTGTTTCTTGCAATAAGGTAAACTGTGAATGTTTTTTCTGACACAGACCTCTGTGAGAGCAATATTGTATTAATAGGGTGAAAATATGAGACGAATAATTAAACTCCGGAATACTTGCTCCACAAGATGTGCTCATTCCTTGTGAAACTGCCCTGCTGACAGCCTGTTCTTAGATGGTCCTAAAAGGGATTGCCTTTCTAAAACCTGTGGGTTAAAATCATTGTGCCGGGTCTCACAGTCTGAACAGCTCAGAATGACCTTTTTCCTTGAGGGGAAGGCAGAAAGTTCTGTTTAGCCTAACTAAAAAAGCCATCAAACTCTAAATCCTGCTCACATATACCAGCCTCTGAACAGCAGTATTTATTTTTCACTAGTCACCCATAGTTTAGTATTTATTTAGTTTTTAAGGGGATAAGTAACTTCATTGAGAATCTGCAGATGTTTTAGCCCCTTAATGTATACTCTGGTGGCAGGACATTTCTCATCTTCCCAGATACAAGGAAGGCCCTCAAGAAGAACAATTTTTGACCCATCTGCATAATTCTGGGGTGGCTTTTTCTTTTTTTAGCTTCACTTCTACAAACACTCTTTTTAGTACAAAAGTGACCACATAATTCTAATTTATCTCTAAAAAGTAGGGCAGCAGTATTAGTTGTTGCTAAAAAAGAAGTTCTTCAAAGTGAAGCTCACCATGAATGATTTCAGTGGTTCGTTGAGCAGTGGAACTGGAGTGGTACCTCAGGATTTCTGTCCTGTGGCTTGGCTCTTCCCTCATGGGATATAAACTAGGAGTAGAGTCTTGAGGTCTCATGGGGTTGTCTTATGGGTGGGTGTTTTCTCAGGCCAGCAGTTGTTTTCAATGTAGTCAGTCTTTCCAGATTGCATCAACTCTACATGCTTTCATGCAGGTAATGTTTCTAATGGTAGGCATTGACTTGCAGAAATCAACTATATTTGGAGATACCATTACCCTGTAAGGTGCACAACAGCATCCATGTCTCTGGCAGCACTGTGGACTTCAAAACTTTCAGATGAAAATTTCTGAAGTATTTCTGGGGTTTGGAAATGCTTTGCCTGTTAACATTAACATTGATTTAGAATCAGGAGTACTGCTCACATTTTCAAAGCTAAACACATTCCTGACAGTGTTCAGGGCCAGGTTGGACAGCTTGGAGCAACCTGTTCTAGTGGAAGGTGTCCCCGCCTGTGGCAGGGGTTTGGAACAAGGTAAGCTTTAAGGTCTCTTCCAACCCAGATTATTTATTGTTCATGTCATTGTCTCATTATTCTGCCTTCCCAACCTAGAGCTTCAGAACACAGAAACGGCTTTAAGTCAACTCCTCAAGTATTTTCTGAGGACAAGCTTATGCTGAAGTTGACAGCACATTTTCTTGAGTGAGAGCTGCTGGCAGCAGAATCTTTTACAAAATGAACAAAAATGCACACGCTTTCCCTGTGAAAATGCTCATCCCATGTGTTTAAACTGATGGAAGTGAAACAAATGTTTGGTGAAACAAATAGGAACTGAGCTTGGAATTCATTTGCAGTTAAGAGTAGCCAGATGGCACAGCAGAGGTGGCCATGTGCAATGGATGGTGATGGGTTTATCTGTTGTTAAAGCAAACTCTATCTGCTTTAAAATCCCTCAGGGAACTTGAACACCCTGCTATAACCTTCCTTTCAGGAATAACCTCATCTCCCTCATTGTGTTTATCAAATGAGTAGCATCAGGCATTCAGGTACATATGTGCAGGGTTTGAACTTGAAGTCTCCTTTTCCTTGATTACCTTTTCAAGTGGCCCTGGTCCAAAGGCCATTTAACTTGAGAGAAGTCTTGACGTATGATGATGGGAAGTGTCATGTACATTTCTCACTGTATGGAAATTGTTTGAGACTTGAATCCTCTTCTGAGAAGACCATAATGGTATAAGCACCTGAAATAACATCTCCATGGTCTTGGAAATTCCCTTGGTATCATAAGTGGGGTTTTTCTTTTTAATTTTTTTTTTTTGTCTTTCCTCAGGTGAATGAAATTTACCATGATGAATCCCTGGGCATTCACATAAATGTCGTGCTGGTCCGGATGATCATGTTGGGGTATGCAAAGGTAAGCAAGCCTCTGAACCAGTTGAATTTGGCCATGTCAAAGACCAGTTTGATGCTTTCCTTGTAATTACATTTACTGAGCTTGTAGGCACATGCTGTAGCAGAACTTCACAGCACCAGATGTTTAATCTGTGCTCACCAGCACACATTTACTGGCTCTGGGGTGCTTCACACCAGTTGAGGCATTGTCCTATGTGTTTATATTATGTTACTCATTTCCTCCACATAGGCTGTATGTCACTATGTGCTCAGTCACCTCAACTGAGTCACACTGGCATCTGGCAGTCCAGAATGAAAGCAAGTTCCAATGAAAGAAATGTCTTTATTCAGTCCTAATATCCAGACATGCACACTACAGGCTATGCACAAAAAGACAGTTACTTTCATAGGTGTTATGAAAAGTCATTGAACTGTTCTCCTGTAGTCATTGAACTGTGCAGCAGTAGCAGTCATTTTTCTCCTCCTTAGTAGCTGGTGCAGTGCTGTGCTTTTGACTTTCAGCCTGGAACAACGCTGATAACACTGATGTGTTTAGTTGTTGCTCAGTAATACTTACCCTGACCAAGGACTTTGTGCGTCTCATGCTCTGCCAGGGAGGAAGGGAAGCCAGAAGGAGGCAGAGACAGGACACCTGACCCAAAATGACCAAAGGGGTATTCCATACCACAGCCCATCATGCCCAGTATATAAACTGCAGCAGTTACCCAGAAGGGCTAGATCACTGCTTGGGTCGGGCTAGGTATTGGTCAGCAGGTGGTGAGCGATTGTATTCTCTTCCCTTGTTACTCCCCTTGTCATTACTATTGGTGGTGGCAGCAGCAGTGGTTTGTGTTATACCTTAGTTACTGACTGCTCTTACCTCAGCCTGTGGGAGTTGCATTCTTTTGATTCTGCTCCCCATCCCTCCGGGAGTGGGAGGAGGAAGGGCCCGGGGGTGGGAGTGAGCAGCTGCGTGGTTCTGAGTTACCGGCTGGCTTAAACCATGACAGTTCTTTGTGGCATCCAGTATGGGGCACGAAAGGCTGAGATAACAACCGATCTGACCAGAGTGTGTCTGATAGTATTTGTGATAAGCATTAATTGTTTCAGATTAATAGTCACTCGTCACAATGCTGATTCATTGGCTCTTAAAGTTGTTGCTCTTGATCTTGGAGTTTCAGCATGTCATACCTTAATTACAGCCGATATTTGCTGTGTTAGTGTTTATTGGCTGGGGGCCTTGGGCTAAGGTTCTTGTTTCACTGTACTTTATAGTAATGACTTGTAATACAATAGACTTACTGATTATGAAACTGATCTGGCTTGCATTCCCAATGTGGTTTTCACCTCTGTACTTTGGGAGGTATGTAATGGAAGTGTTTAGCAATTACACGTCATTTTTTCCCTCCTCGGATGATCAGCCTGTGAAGCAGACATTCCCTTACATTTCCAGATCCCCCACCAGACTGTTTACAGCATCATTTGAGAGTTCTGAAGGTTTTTGATGGCCTTCGGGTACCCTTGAGACCTGCTTGCTGAATGTGATGGGGATGACCGTGTTGGCACACATAGGGTGTGTTTTACCCATGACCATTTTGTCTGATCTCAAAAGTTAAGCAGAGTTGGGTTTGGGTCTGGTCTAGGGTTAGTCAATGATATAGGAGGACCAAGAGACTTTCCCTGAGGCCGGACGCTCATGAGTGGCAGGGTGTGTGGGACAGTATGGGCAAGTATCTAGGTCATTGGGCCCCTCCAGTGCTTTGGAACCTCATCACTGAACAAGTGCCAATGGCAACCACAACAGTGCACTGGTGGCAATATCACACCAACCGAGACTCCCTGATTCCCATCCGTAAACTGATCCGTAGACTGGAGAGTCAGGGAGTGATCAGCAGGACCCGCTCACCCTTCAATAGCCCCATATGGCCATTGTGAAAGTCTAACAGAGAGTGGAGACTAAGAGTAGACTATCGTGGCCTGAATGAAGTCACACCACCATTGAGTGCTGCCGTACCGGACATGCTAGAACTTCAGTATGAACTAGAGTCAAAGGCAGCCAAATGGTACGCCACAACTGATATTGCCAATGCATTTTTCTCAATTCCTTTGGCAGCAGAGTGCAGGCCACAGTTTGCTTTTACTTGGAGGGGTGTGCAGTTCACTTGGAACCAACTGCCCCAGGAGTGGAAACACAACCCTGCCATCTGCCATGGACTGATCCAGACTGTACTGGAACAGGGGCACACTCCAGAACACCTGCAATACATTGATGACATTATTGTGTGGGGTGATACAGCGAAGAAGTCTTTGAGAAAGGGAGGAAAATAATCCAAATCCTGCTGAAAGCATACATATATACGTATATGAGATGAGAGTGATGGTATATTGAAAAATGTGGGATCTGAGCATGGCGTGAATGGGTGAAAATAAGGGTGGATACTGTCCTGTACTCAGCAGTAGCAGTCATTTTTCTTCTTCTCAGTAGCTGGTGCAGTGCTGTGTTTTTGACTTTCAGCCTGGGAACAACGCTGATAACACTGACGTTTTTAGTTGTTGCTCAGTAATGTTTACTCTGACCAAGGACTTTGTGAGTCTCATGCTCTGCCAGGGAGGAAGGGAAGCCGGGAGGAAGCAGAGACAGGACACCTGACCCAAACTAGCCAAAGAGGTATTCCATACCACAGCCCATCATGCCCAGTATAGAAACTGCAGCAGTTACCCAGAAGGGCTAGATCACTGCTTGGGTCGGGCTAGGTATTGGTCAGCAGGTGGTGAGCGATTGTATTCTCTTCCCTTGTTACTCCCCTTGTCATTACTATTGGTGGTGGCAGCAGCAGTGGTTTGTGTTATACCTTAGTTACTGACTGCTCTTACCTCAGCCTGTGGGAGTTACATTCTTTTGATTCTCCTCCCCATCCCTCTGGGAGTAAGGGAAGGAAGGGGATCAGGACAGGGAACGAGCAGCTGCGTGGTTCTGAGTTACCAGCTGGGCTTAAACCACAACAAAGAAAGGCCTAAAGATGTACTATTACACGTGCATGGTCTCTGTTAACATACCCATTCTCTTTTCTCACAGAAGACTGTCATGACTTTACAGTCATAGGGCATTAGGAAAATAGAAATGAGGACATGGTTGGTGCTCTAAGAAAATCCAGGCTTCTCTGAAATCCCTGCCTTAGAAGCTCCTGTGTCTAATGTGTTGCTCTTTTTCAGTCCATTAGCTTGATTGAAAGGGGGAATCCCTCCAGAAGCTTGGAAAACGTTTGCCGCTGGGCACATCAGCAGCAGAAGTCAGACCCCAACCACTCTGAGCACCACGATCATGCCATCTTCTTAACCAGGCAAGATTTTGGCCCTGCTGGTATGCAAGGTAATGCTGACCTGGAGCAGAACTGTCTGGGCTTGGTGTTTCTTGGCTAGCATCTGTCAGAAAAGAGGGAGATTTGACAGTTGTGCTATTACAGATTCATGGCAGACTTGTTTGTGTTGGAAGGGACCTTAAAGCTCATCCCTGTGCCAGGGCCTCACCACCCTCACAGGGAACAACTTCTTCCTAATGTCTTGTCTCAGTCTCCCTTTTGTCAGGTTAAAGTCATTCCCCCTTCTCCTGTCCCTACAGGCCCTTGTCCAAAGCCCCTCTCCAGGTTTCTTGTAGCCCCTTTAGGCACTGGAAGCTGCTGTAAGGTTTCACTGAAGCCTTCTCTTCTCCAGGCTGAACAGGCCCAGCTCTCTCAATATATCACCAGAGCAGAGCTGCTCCAGCCCTTGCAGCATCTCCGTGGCCTCCCCTGGACTTGCTCCAACAGTTCCACCTCACTCTTGTGTTGGGGGCACCAAAGCTGTTATGTGATCCTGAGGCAAAAAGCAATGTAGGCTTTTATTCAGCAAATAGTTAAGTGTTCAATTTTAAAGATGTACTGAAACCTAGTCTTGTTGGGGTGGGCAGATAGACTGATCATAACTTTCAGTTTCCTCATCTGGCTTTAGAAAAGGCTCTTGTTATTATTAGATATAATAAAAATAGCACCTATTATTATATAAAATTATTATATAAAAAGCTACTTTATGTTGTATAAAACCAGCTACTTACTGTCTCTAAGCACCAGGTGTTTTGTGTGTGTGTGTGCAGGGCTCAGTACGAACGCTCCATGCGCTTTGCATTCAACTTTGCTTTTGTTTTGTTGTTTGTTTTGCTTTGGCTGTAGATTTGTTTTTATAGATAGCACACCAGCAACTTGGTACCTGCAGTAATCTTTATGACTCAAGGAAGGGGGAGTAAATTCACAGCATGTGATTTATGCCAATGCAGATAAAGGGGAATCTGGGTTAGACCATGTTTTGGCTGTCCAGTTGTGTTTGGTACCTCTGAGGTCCCTTTACCTTGCAGGGGAAGATGAGGGTCTGAGTTCTCTTTTGGGTCCAGGCTTTGAAGTGAAACTGAAATGTAAGGCAGACTTCCCTGTCATCAGAAAGATTTTAGCAATTTACTCTGTTTGACAGCAATTTCAAAGGCAGAGAAAAATAGCATCAAAAGAAAACAGTCCAGAAAATAGTCCTAGGTTCTTCTTATTTTGTAAGTTTATGGAGGGGGGTCTTGTTTACAATAAATATAATGGGCAAAAGAATCAAATGTGACTTCTTTCAACAGGATATGCCCCTGTTACTGGCATGTGTCACCCGGTCCGAAGCTGTACCCTCAACCATGAGGATGGGTTTTCATCAGCTTTTGTTGTCGCTCATGAAACGGGTCATGTGTAAGTCTTAACTTTTACAGTTATATCTGGTGCTCCATCTCCTGCTTGCATTAATTTTAATGGCCAATGGTTTAATTTTAATGGCCATATGAAGGTTATCCTAATTTTATCTCCATTCCCTGGGAATGCATAGGGGTTTAAGGAATGAAGAGGTAGTCAGGAAAGAAAGGAAAAAGAAGAGAGAGGGGGAGTTTGTTTTCTCAAGGGCGAGGCAGAGGTGGGTGAGGAATGTGGAAGGCCCAGGTAGTGGATTCAGAAGCTTATCCAACAAACATAACTTCTTTCTTCTCATTGATTGAAAGTGCTGATTTGTTAGATTTGGTGTATCATCAGGAATGATAAAATGCGGGTAAGTGGTTAAGCAAAGATCTCTGATAGCTCTCTGAGTGAATTAATGTCAAGGTACTGAGGATCTGATTTTTTGTCTTCCTTAAGCAGCATAGGCTGCTTATTCAGTTCACTGTGAGGAATTTAGCCCCATTGGAGATGACCAGACCACTTGCATATTAACCTGTTTCAGGTTCATGTTTGGAGGTGAGACATGGTAACCATGTTAGCTCTTTGAAGGTGCAAAAGGATAACTCTTAGCTCTGTGTTTAAATAGGTGCTTTGGGTCAATGAGTATACGAACATGAGCAATTCAGTGTCATCATAATCTAGTGATTTCATTCCTGGTATTAACAAATACAACGAAGTATAACTTAAAGAGTATTGAGAGAATCCCTATGCTTTGATAACAGAGAAGATCAGTTTGAAATGCAGGTGGTGTATGTAGAATGCAAAAAACAATTTCATTTTGTATGATTACTTGTGCATGAGAAACTGTTCTCTTCACAGTTGTTTTATACATTGAAGAACAGGAACTGCCTGGGGTCTGATGCTGATTCTTTGTTATAGGCTGGGAATGGAGCACGATGGGCAAGGGAACAGATGTGGGGATGAGACAGCCATGGGGAGTGTGATGGCTCCCTTGGTGCAGGCTGCCTTTCATCGTTACCACTGGTCCAGATGCAGCGGCCAAGAACTCAAAAGATACATACAGTAAGGACCTGACAGCACTTGGTGGTAGTTGTTTTCCCATAGGAAATCAAAGTCATGGCAGTTCTGGGATGTGGAGCCAGTATGCTGCCCTCTGCTAGCCAGCAGAGAGAAGAGGCCATCCCAGGGTGATGGAGCAGGCACAAGCATCATAAAGGGAACCCTTGGCTGTGCAAGCTCCTTTTGATAAACACAGGGGTACTGAGGAATGGGATACCCAGGGTGGCCCAAAGGGATTCTGCCTTTAAAGGCACCCCAGTAGGATGCTCTGGGCTTTGGGGCAGCAGCAGCAAGACATTACCATCACTTCTGATCATCTCATTTTCCATGCTCTTCCCCTTCAAATCTATATTAGAAAAGCTATAAGGCTTCCTCACATAGGGCTGCTCTCAAAGCCTGTTGCCTTTTCCATGACAATGATTGCAGGCTCTGTGTCAGGTAGCTGGTGTTTTCCCAGGGTTTTTGATTTCTCTAGGAGGTAACCTGTGAAACTGTCAGGATGAAGCCCTAAATTCAGAAAAGGAGCTTGCAAAAGTTGTAGAAGATAGGTGGTGGCCTGAATGCACATGTCTGAATTAGGGAGAAAAGGAGAACTCCCACAAATATCTACCCTATTGTAGTATCCCTCCATGTATGTACCTGTACATCGAATTCTTACTCAGGCTTCCTTTTCCATTGCAAATACCTGGTTTTGTCAGTAAAAACTGAGTACAAATGTAATGGGTTGACCCACATTTCCTACAGAAGAAACCCTGTGCCTAACATAAAACATTAAATAGTAATTGGTTGAGACCTTAGAGCTTCAAGTGAAATATCCCAGCCCACCAATATCCCTGTTTTAAGGCACCAAAGTTAAACAGGAATGAGAAGAAAGCAAGCTTCATTCATACTCTTGGTGTAGTCAGGGCTTCATCCCCATGAATGCATGAAATGTCAGGTAAGAAGGCCTGTTCTCAGGCTACTGTCCTGTTTCAGAGCTCCATCAAGTCGGTGGAAAGAGTCCTTCTGTGCTTTGAAGAGCAATAACAGTGTCAACAGGTCAGAAAACAGGTCGGAGAAAATGAATATTGCCTTGCTAAAAATGAATACTTCAATTATGCTGATAAAAACCCCAAATCACTACATCTCATTATTTTTATTTCTGCCTTTCTGCCTTTCCACAGCTCTTATGACTGTCTTCTTGATGACCCTTTCGAACATGACTGGCCCAAGCTTCCTGAACTGCCAGGCATCAATTATTCCATGGATGAACAGTGCCGCTTTGATTTTGGTGTTGGCTATAAAATGTGCACAGCGGTATGTCTAAGGAAGTCCTTGCAAAGACAAACGGCCAGGCAACAAGTTGGTGCCTGGTCTTAGTCAAGAGCTGCAGTACATGCATTTTCTCATAACTGAGTGGAGTGGTTTAAACAGATCTAGAAAGAGGATTGAGATATTTATGGGTGAAACCCAGTCATATGGGTCA
Organism: Agapornis roseicollis; assembly: GCA_002631895.1. Taxonomy (NCBI): domain Eukaryota; kingdom Metazoa; phylum Chordata; class Aves; order Psittaciformes; family Psittacidae; genus Agapornis; species Agapornis roseicollis. The sequence goes on from NDXB01019398.1 coordinate 26,624, forward strand.
TTTGGTTTAATGGTCAAGTGGACGGCATCACAGTCCACGTGACACAGACTTCTGGGAGTGAACCCAAAGAAGAAGGGGAAAAAAAATCTCATTTTCCTCCTATTTCTGTGTGTCTCCTCCTTTCCTCTTCTCACCAGCTTAGAGCTACAGGATGCAGGGCGTAAGCACTGCCTTTTCTGAAGATACGTTTGCCCTTCTGTCTCTAAAGATACTCTACTTACTGATAGCTGTGCATGTGAGATGAATTGACTGGGTGGTATGAATCTTTATCTGAAGAATATTAGTAATCTAATGCTGAATTTCATCTCATAAATGTCCTGCATTTCAGTTCCGAACCTTTGATCCATGCAAGCAGTTGTGGTGTAGCCATCCAGATAACCCGTATTTCTGTAAGACTAAGAAGGGACCTCCACTTGATGGGACTGAATGTGCCCCTGGAAAAGTGAGTGAGGTGTTTTCACTGTGTTTGTATTGGGAAGAGCCAATTACATTCATTTTGGTTAAAGGGCACAGAGGAAAACAGGGAATTGACTGGCATCCTCTGGGTGGAGCCAGAGGAAGTAAATCATGGACATAGAAACTCCATTTGAGCTGTAACCCATTCTCAACCTCTTCTGTGGCTTTTTTGTTATCTTTTTTTTTTGATTCTTATCTCATCTGAAAAGTGTTGTCCTGGGTTCAGCAGTTGCAGTCAGTTTTCCTTCTCTTTAGTAGCTGTGTTTTGACTTAACCCGGGAACAAGGCTGATAAGGCCGATGGTTTTGGTTGTTGCTGAGCGATGTTTGCCCTGACCAAGGACTTTGTGAGCCTCATGCTCTGCCGGGGAGAAGGGGGGGCCGGGAGGAAGGAGGGACAGGACCCAAACTGACCAAGGAGGTGTTCCATACCATAGCACGTCATGCCCGGGGGGTAACTGGGAGTTACCTGGAAGGAGACAGAACTTCCCGGTCGGGCTCGTTTTCGGCAGGTGGTATCGTACCCTCTTCCCTTGTTTTCCTTGTTGTTATTATTACTGGTGATAGCAATAGTGATTTGTGTTATACCTTAGTGACTGGATTGTTGTTATCTCAACCCGTGGGAGTTGCATTCCTTCAGTTCTCCTCCCCATTCCTCTGGGAGCGGGGAGGAAAGAGGGGAGGGCAAGAACGGGGGGTTGAGTGAGTGAACGAGCTGCGTGGCTGAGTCTAAACCACGACAAGTGTACACAAAGTGTCTTTATGAATCCATGGTAGCAGATAATGCCATCACTGTAGGACCACTTAAAGCCTGTGGTCCAGACATCCTGTGGCTAGATGTTTGTGTAGGCTTAGGATTAGCTCTTTATGTTTCTCTTTTAATATGCCCATTAGTGGGTGTTCTGCTGCTAATTTATTCTTAATTATAAAATTACACTCAGATAAATGTTTGTTTAGCAAACTCCATGTATTTTGAGATACAGGAGAGCCACTCAGACCACCTGAATGTGCCCTTGCCAGCAGCAAAACAACAACATCCTGCCCAGTGACTAGCCCTCTGTTCCAGTCTGCTGGATAAGTGTGATATTTGGCCAGAAAAAAGATAGAAAACAGATAGAAAACAGCTAATCCTCAACAAAACCTTTATCCTGCTAATACGCAGAACACTAAAATCCCTTCCAAAAAGTGGTAGTGACTAAGAGTCAGATGAAACAAAGACTTGAGGAGCTTCACATACCTGCCCATGGCAGGGTTCAGGCTTGGGTTTATTGGCGCTGCCTGCTCATTGATGGAGCAGAAGGCCTTCAGGGAGGGTACTCTTGGGCCCAGAGTACATGGACCCTCATCTATCTGTCCCCACAACAGTCTCTTCTTGCAGTCAGTTCTCTGAGATGCCCCTTCCCAGCCTATGAGCTCACCACTGTGTGCTTTAAATTTCACTGCAATTACACATTTGATTTGGGGTTTGCTTCTCTTCTTATTTCGTCTCTCTCTCTGCTTCATGTCTCCCAGTGGTGCTATAAAGGTCACTGCATGTGGAAGAACGCTAACCAGCTGAAGCAGGATGGCAACTGGGGACCCTGGACAAAATTCGGCTCCTGCTCCCGGACCTGTGGGACTGGAGTTCGCTTTAGGACTCGCCAGTGCAACAATCCAATGTAGGTCCTCTGGCTGGGTGGTGGCAGGTCCAGTCTGTGGGCAGTCATTACAGTTGGCATTTTAAATGGCATTTACATTGTGGATGGAGTCTGCCCAAATTCACATTCTGTTCAAGCCCCTTGAAATGCAGCTTTCTGCAGGGAGCCAGGAGCCTTGTGGGAGAATCCAAGAACTTCCAGAGAAAAGCTGGCAGACAGCCATCCCAAAGATTTAGCTGATGTGTAGGAGAGTGAAGAGTAAATGGTGTGTGAGCTCAGCAAGCTGCAGGATCAACTTAGTTAACCTCTAGTTGTACATTAACTATTCTTGATAGCATAGATGTGTGCCCATGTCACTTGTGCGTTTGAGTGTGTGCCTTGGGGATGCATGGGCACATGCTGAGGTTACACGACAGTGTAACTGCTCTGTTCCCATTCCTGTCTCTTCCCACCCCTTTTTTGTGAAACTCTCTGTTTTAAATAGAGTATGAAGTTTCACCTAAGACAAAAGAAAAATCCCCAGAGCTCCTATCCAGAGGGTTTTAGAATGCTTTGAATGTTATCTCATCACAGGCCCATTAATGGAGGTGAGGACTGTGCTGGTGTCAACTTTGAGTTTCAACTTTGCAATACAGAGGAGTGTCCAAAGCACTTTGAGGACTTCAGAGCGCAGCAATGCCAGCAACGCAATTCCCACTTTGAATATCAGAGCAGCAAGCACCACTGGCTGCCATACGAGCACCCCGACTGTAAGTTCTGTTATTTGCCTTGATTACAAGTCACTCCTGGCATCCCCATGAGTCTTGTTCCTGAGTCATGCAGAGAACAGAAATAATTGATGCATGAGCCTTGTATAGGTGAGCAGAAAAACAAAAGCAGAAAGTAGATTAGAAATTAGGTGGAAGTTCTTCCTTTTGAGGGCAATGAGGCCCTGGCACAGGGTGCCCAGAGAAGCTGTGGCTGCTTCATCCCTGGCAGTGTTCAAGGCCAGGTTGGACAGGGCTTGGAGCAACCTGCTCTAGTGGAAGGTGTCCCTGCCTGTGGCAGGGACTTGGAACTGATGAGCTGTAAGCTCCCTTCCAACTTGAACCATTCCATGATTCTGTGTAAAAAAGATGGCTCCATAAGGGAAGAGTAGAAACAGTTGTAGTTTCCCCACCCTAGGCCAACTAGCTTCACTTTCATCCTGCTCTTGGTGAGAACATGGTGTAGCAAGAGGCTTGAAGCTCACAGCTCCTGCTGGACTAGCTGGTAGATGCGCATTGCGTTCAACATGCTGCACTGCCCAGATCCAGCTTTCTGTCACTCAGGCAAAGCTGGAAAGCTGCTGGTTGGGTCTCTTACCCTCTCTTCAGTACAGCTCTTCATCTTGCACTGGAGTGCAATGTGTCAACCTTTGATAGCAGCTGATGAAAGTATTAACAGGGTTTTTCTAAGGGCACTGATTTCTGTGGGAATAGCATCTCAAAGTGGTAGCATAAAATTTTCAGAAAAGCAAATTAGCTGCTTTTTTCCCCTACAGTTGTCTGCCAAAAGTCCTTTCCACCTCTCTTATATTTTCTTCACTCCTTGAGTGGGATATTTTTCTGAAGTACATCTAGATTGCTCTTAGTTTATGCAGTTCCTTCCCTTTCCTTGCTACACAGCTAATAAGAGATGCCACCTGTACTGCCAGTCCAAAGAAACTGGAGGTGTTGCCTATATGAAACAGTTGGCACACGATGGGACTCGCTGTTCCTATAAAGATCCCTACAGCATTTGTGTTCGTGGAGAATGCGTGGTGAGTGATGCTTCCTAAGGTCATCCCTGAGTTGGAGCTGGGCTGTGGGTAGAATCAATCACAACAGCTCAGTGTGCAGAGATGAACTTTGCTAATGTTTCTGAATTAAGTAGTTGCATCATCATATTCCTCATTAGGCCTTGAGATTTTAATTAAACTAGAGCAATGGCACAGACCTGGTCCATGGAAGCACTCCACTTTCCTTCAACTGATCGCTTCCTTACCCTTGTTCACACTTTGGTTCATGTCAGAAAAGAATTGTGTCTATTCTTTTGTCTTTCACATCTTAATCTTAACGGACAGTGAATATAAAGCAATAATCACCTCCTGTTTATCATATGAAACCCATTATCCAGCACCAGATTTGCAAGTAATTAGTGTTTAAATAAAACAGATCAGTGCTGGGTGGTTAATTCCCTCTTTGCATTAATTTTGGGATGGCTTCCCACCATAGCTGAAACTGGCAGCCAGTGACAAAACCTTTGATTTTTTTGTGTTTTTTGCTCTTTCTTCTGCAGAAAGTGGGTTGTGACAAGGAAATTGGCTCCAATAAAGTTGAAGATAAGTGTGGCGTCTGTGGCGGGGATAATTCTCATTGCCGGACTGTGAAGAGAACCTTTACCCGCACTCCCAAAAAGCTTGGTAGGAATAGCTTTTTCCTGCATCTGGGAACAGTTTCTGGTGTCTCTGTCATTCTTACTGTTTTTGCAGACCTGCTTTTAGGTAGCAAAACACAAGCTGTAAGCTGATGTGCAAAACCAGTTTAGTCCTTGATAAAGAAATGCCATCTTTAAAATGACAGGATAGTATTCCTGTCCTTTAAAGGAGCTGTTAGGAGAAAGCTTCATCAGACACAATGTATGGAGAAATACTCACCATGCAGAACATGTTTACTTCTTCTTTTGAAGTGCTGAAGCCCAAGTAGGCCATGTTTGTGATGAATGGGGATACACAGATTTTTGCTAAACAAAAATGAGCAGTGAAGTGCAGAAGACATCATCTGACACTACAGCTTCTATCTAAAGGAGGACTAAAGGAAACATTTTGTTGTAGCTATTTCTATTTTAAGACTTTCCTGTATTGCTTTTTATTGTTTTCAAGTCTAAGGAAGCTACTCAGGGTAATGTATCTTCTGTATGGCTGGGAGCCGGTATTTCAGGAGACAGAGGAGAGAAGGGCTAAGAGTAAGATAATACCAGTATCTGTATTAATGGTTTAGATGTTGGTTAATTTCTGCCATGAAGTATTGATAATTAAATTTAGACAGTGAGAAGCTAAATTAAACTTTGACCAAGATAAGTTAGTTTGCAACTGGAAATGAAAGACATAATGAAAGACATAAAATATGCTGCTGAAATTCTTATTAATTTTTACAAACCAATTGGGAAGAAATACTGATTGCAATGATCAAATTCACTGATTGTACTTACAAAATTACAGCAGAGAGCCTTTCTGAAAAGGATATTTCCCTGGAGGCTGGTGGACTGGACACAGAATAATGCAAGAATTATTCAGACTTGGGGAGTAATGGACTTAAGAGTGGAACTTAAGCCTCATACTGAGGCTAAAGACTGAAACAGCTAGGAGATCGTTCAGGGCAAAGTGCTGTTAATCAGCCGCTTAGTTGCAGATTATTATGGAAGTGATAAAATGTTTATGAAATGTTTATTGTTTTACCATAACTTTGGCAATCTAGTCATTAAAAAAGACTAATTGAGCTCTTCCAACAGGAAAACATTTAAGCAAGAGGTGCCAAAAAGAATTCAAGTTTCTGAAAAATGAAATCTGCAAGTATCCAACTTAAAATCACCTGAATTTTGACTGGTCTGGCTTTCATTGACTACTAACGTTTGCTGGATGTGTCTTAATTCTGCTTTAAACTCATTTGAATACACCATGTCCTTTATACTTTACACTTGGAAAGACCATCTGGCTGAGAAACATAGTCAATGAAACCACAAGCCTTGGCTCCCATAGCACTAATTACAGGTATTCTGTTTAAGGGAAGACAAGAGGAGCATTTACATTGCCTAAAGGAGCTCGCAATATTTCCCTCTCTGAAACAAAAGAGTATAAAAACATACTGGGTAAGTTTAAAAGGCTTGTAGGATGAGAGGCATCCATGGCAACTCGAGTTCGTGCTGCAGTTCACATCTCTGTTCTGACACTGACAGATAACACCAAATCAGGCAAAAGCTTTATGTTTCATATGCTTAAAGGATGATCAGTTTAAAGATTGGCACATGCTGTTTGCACAGTCACTCATCAGCCAAGAGCATGATTTTACATTTTCCTAGCTCTTCTTTTTCATCACTTAGATCTTCCAAGGGGCTGTAGTATGACAGATACACAACAAGCTACCAGTGTGTTCACTAGTCTCAAGATCCCCAGTGTGAGACGAAGCAGAGTAAAAAACAGAGAGAAATATACTCAGCTCTTAAAAAAGGGATCTGCAGAGATTTATCACCATTAAATCTGCATTTGGTAAATAGAGAATAATAGAACTATTAAAATACTGTGCACTCAGAGTGCTTGTGATGCTCTTGAGTAAAACTTGACGTAGCAGTACCTTTTGACAAGTCCCTAGGAGAGATTTTAGTCTTCCTAATGATACACTAATGATATACTAATTACCAGTGGTTTGGACTGATGAGTCATTGCAATTTGAAATCAGGGTCATGTTCTTTGGGAACAGCCTTTTACTTTTAGCTATAGAGATTTGAATTCATTTAAAGCAGCAGCAAAGTGCGTTTTTGTCATGGTTTAAGCCCAGCTGGCAACTCAGAACCACGCAGCCACTCACTCACTCCCCACTTTTTCTTTCCCCTGCTCCCAGAGAGATGGGGAGGAGAATCAAAAGAATGCAACTCCCACAGGTTCAGGTAAGAACAGTTTAGTAACTAAGGTATAACACAAATCACTGCTGCTACCACCAATAATAATAATGATAAGAGAAATAACAAGGGAAGAGAACACACCACCCGCCGTCTGATACCCAGCCCGACCTGAGCAGTGATCTAGCCCTTCTGGGTAACTGCCCCCAGTTTATATACTGGATATGACGTGCTGTGGTTTGGGCCAGGTGTCCTGTCTCTGCTTTGTCCCTGCTTCCCCTCCTCCCTGGCAGAGCTGAGGATGTCCTTGGTCAGAGTAAACATTACTGAGCAGCAACTAAAAACATCAGTGTTATCAGCGTTGTTTCCAGGCTGAAAGTCAAAACCACAGCACTGCACCAGCTACTGAGAAGGAGAAAAATGACTGCTACTGCTGAACCCAGGACAATTTTACATTCACAGTTGCAAATAACTTGTGTTGGCTTCCATACAGACAAGCCTGTTCTAATGTGTAGGGGCAATACCCTTCATGCTACACCCCCCTTCCTCCTAGAAGCAAGCAGACACACTTCAGACATTAACATCTAATAATGTCAGTTAAGTCAAGTCCACTCTAACAGCCTGGCTGATGAGTGATTTGAAAAAAATAAACAGGAGGACTTGTGTTTTTCACCTTGCGTGCTGAGAAAGCATAGGAAACATTTTTGCCTTTTTGATTAACACAGCCTACAGCAGTGTAGCTAGTCAAATAGATTTGTAACTGTTTTCTCCTCTGAAAGAGAAAAAAACACAAGGAAGTCCTGGCAAAAAGGTTACAAAACTATTTGCTCCGTTTCTTTCTGACACTGCTTCTCATTTGGTGATGGATGCCCTCTTCTGCAAGTAGCATCTGGGTCATGTAGCACACTCCTAACCATAGCTGTCACTTTTTCTTTCCATCTCTGCTTTCTCCATTGACTGCTACACATGCCAAAGGGTACCTAAAGATGTTTGACATCCCTCCCGGTGCTCGACATGTGTTTATCCAAGAAGACGAGGCTTCTCCTCATTTTCTTGGTAAGTGTTTGTCTCCTCAGGGTTGGCTTTGAGGCATGATGAGAAGCACAGAAGGGCAGTCATAGAGAAGAACTTGAGCGATAAGATAATCGAATTCAAGTATTCTGGGTAAATGCGTACACTCAGAATTGCATGTTAAGGACTGCATCCTACAGCATCAGCTCAGCAAGCAAACATTTACCTGTCATTTGAATCCTTTGAATTATTAAACTGATCCCAGTTTGCATGTTTACTAACAAAAGGTTCTCATCACTCACATTTAAATGGGCACTTCCAGGGTAAAAGTTCTGTTTACTGATATGTGAATCAAATTTGATCTCTGTAATTATTTGCTGCAGATTGTAAGCAACAGCTGGTTTAATGGAAGAAAGACTGAGGAACTTGTGCTATATTTGCAATCCATTTATTTATTCTTTTCTCACGTAGGATGGTTCATAGTGCTTTCAATCAGTTTGTACGTTACTGCTTACCGTTTTCTAACTCTTAAGGGAGAAGGGTGAGATCTTCCATGGATTTTAACGATCTTTTAATCAGCTCCCCATGTGCTAGGGCAATGTCTTTTGTAAACCCTTCAGACAGAGTTGGATTGCTAACTAGACATAATTAAGAACAGAAAAGAGAGAAAATTAAAAAAAAAATAGAGAAATAAAGAAATTTTAATGTTGAGATCCAAGTGTGGCATTTTGGACCAAGCATAGCCTGATAGTAACTTTTAGAGAAGCACAGCTTTGCTTTGGCTGCAAGTGGCTTCGTGAAGCTATTCACCAGGTACTCACAGCTCCTGCATTTGGATTACAATAATCATGGGAACTTGTAAGATTACTGCGTAATTTGTCTGCTCGTGTTTTATGATGCATTGGTAAGAGCTGTCCAAAAGAAAAAATAAGAGTCTATCTTTCACATATCTGATGTATTAGCTTCTGATTGGAACATAATACTACTACTAATAATCATCATCATCATCCCCACACTACCTAATTTTCAAGGTGTGGTCTAGGAACCCAAAACCCCATGGTTTCCCAGCAGTTCCAATGCCTCAGCTCTTTACTTACTGATTTTAGCATCTGGTACACATATATGTATGCAAAAGAAACTACAACATGATAAAGTTGTCACTTTCATAAACTGAGGAAAATAAGAAATGCACTTGGAGTCTGCTGAGTGTCTGTTATACTACTACGCATTGCAGGTAATCCTGATTTCGGTCTTGGGCAAATAAAGAAGGTGGGTGATCATGAAGATTTGGCTTGAGTTCCTTACTTCTCAGGGACTAAGCTAGTATGGGAAATGTGAACATTACATGGGAAGAGGTGCTTTGGCCTAGCTGTAGCTCTAGATTTATATCCAATTCACATGGATAAGGAGGTACAGAATTGAAGCAAACACACAAAAACATCTGTCATCAAACTGGGATTTGAAGGCTGCATGAGACAGCCTTGGAGGGCCTTTCTCTGAGCTGGGGCATCTATAGCAGTTCATAGAATTACAGAGGGGTTTGGGTAGGAAGGGACCTTAAAGCTCATCCAGTTCCTTCCCCCTGCCACAGGCAAGAACACCTTCCACTAGACCAGCTTGCTCGAAGTCCAACCTGGCTTGCTAGCACGTTGGGGTTTTTTACACAAGTCCATTTGTAATATCTCCTGTCGAGTTTCACATAAGCGCCCATGATGGCTGTTGTTCGGGAGGCACGACTGGCCCTGTTTTCAATCCTTTTAGCAATTAAGAACCAGGCTACAGGACACTACATTCTGAACGGGAAAGGGGAGGAGGCCAGATCCCGATCTTTCATCGACCTGGGTGTGGAGTGGGAATACAACATCGAAGATGACATCGAGACTCTCCACACTGATGGTCCCTTGCATGATGCAGTGGTTGTGCTGGTAGGTTACATGGCACAGAGTGAGAATATGGTGGGTTTGTCTTCTATAAAAAGTGGGTGGCCAGCATGGAGCTTGTGCTGAGATAAATCTGTGTGGTGTAATGCCTCTCTGAAGAGCTCATGCCAAGGAGGTGACTAATACCCTGAAGCCTTTTCTCACGAACTGTTACCCTCATCTAAACTGCTGCCTGTTTATGCAGTGGTAGCATGTCAGCAGCAGCCGAACATGGCATTGTTGGACATCACTGGGACACTTTCAGTGGGCTGAAAAAGGACGTTGCATGTCAAACCCTGAGACCAGCCCTGCTCTGTTGTCAGATAATGATGGGGCCACACCACCCTTTCATAAATCACAGAAGAGTTTGGGTTTGAAGGGACCTTAAAGCTCATTCAGTTCCAACCCCCTGCCATGGACAGAGACACCTTCCACTAG